>PVLC010004654.1:71070-83303 GCA_004027655.1 Graphiurus murinus | reverse complement strand
AAAGAACTCAAGAAAATCGCAACTAAGAAAGCAAATAACCCAATCAAAAAATGGGCAAAGGATCTAAATAGACACTTCACAAAAGAAGAAATTCAAATGGCCAATAAATGTATGAGGAAATGTTCCACATCATTGGCAATCAGGGAGATGCAAATCAAAACTACCCTGAGATTTCACCTAACTCCAGTCAGAATGGCAAACATTGTTAATTTAAAAAGTTGTTTTCAAATTGACCAATAGATTGGACAGAATTCCTGTTAAAATACTAGTAGGTTTCTTTTTTGGTAAAAATCATAAGGTAACTCTAAAACTCATCTTAAAATTCAAATAATTTTTAAAAGAAAAAAAATATCCACAATTCTACAGAAGTTATACTACTTGAATTCAAATCTTTTATAAATTTAAAGAGTCAAGAGATATGGTATTGATATAAACATGGACAAATCAATCAAGGAAATAGAGCAGTCCTCAGAAATAGGCCTTCACATATATAGTAAATTAACCTCTTAGCTAGAAAAATTTTCTGTACACATGTAAAAATATGAACTTAATTCATGTCTCAAACCACATACAAAATGAACTCAAAAGGATAAAAAATGTATAAGATTTATAGGTAAAATATTAGTAGAAAAACAAACAAAAAAGTATTTGGGGCTTTGTTTTATTATATGTGATAACTAAATTTTATTTATAACAAAAAAATCAGAAATTGAATTGCTCAATTTTAAGAATTCTGTGCTTCAAAAAACATTGATAACAGAAGAAAATGACAACTGGGGTCTGGTAAACATATTTGTAAACTATATTTCTGATAAAGGAAATGTGACTCCAAACTCTTAAAATTGCCAACGTTAAAAAGTAAGAAAATAATAAATTAGGAGATGATTTGGACAGTTAACTAGGAAAGTCATGGAAAGAGCAAATGAACACACAAGAAAATGTTCAATTTCACTATTCATTATAGAAGTGCAAATAAATAAAACCCAAATGTCTAAATTAAAATATCTAAATTTTAAAACACTACACAGGTGTTGGCGAGGAGGTGCAGGAAGCAGAACATTCATTCTGCTAGTAAGAATGTTAAATTGCAAATCCACATTAGAAAAAGACTTTTACCATGTAAAAACGTTGACTTTCTTTTTTCACTTTGTTTTGAAAGTTCATAGCAATTTAATTTATAATAGCCTCAAATTGGATATAATCCTCAAAAGGCAAAGGTTAAAGTTATTGTGATAGAATCACATTATAATTATTTTGAACAAAATAAGCCATACAAAATATGGGTGAACACTATGAGATTTCATTTATTTATAAATTTAGAAAAGTCAAGCAAATCTACAGTGACAGAAAGAAGCTAGGTGGATTCCTGAGGATTAGGGAGTAGGTGGCTAGACAATTTGGAAGAGAGATTAATATGCTGTTTATCTTTGATGGTGATGAATTCATGGATGATCCACGTATCAAAAATTCTAAAACACCAAAATGCAATCTTGTACCATTTATTATATTCAATTATGTCTCAATAAAAATGTGTTACTTTTTGACTAATTTATTTTTATTATAAAAATGTGTTACTTTTTAGAAAGGCCTCTTTGCCCTTACTCATTTCCCCTCTGCATCAATCAGCTTTTTATTCCATTTTTTCTCTATGAAGCACAATTATTTATATCTTATAATACATAAATAATAAAATAGTATTCATCATTATCTAATCACAGTGTACTGCTTCCTTTACTTTTCCTTACCATTCACCAAAACTAAGCTTCTTTGCTTTAATAGATCAAGAACTCTTATGTTTCATATTTTAGTTGTGATGTTCCTTCTGTCAATGTTAATCATCTACTTTGCTCTTCATTTGTCTTATAAACAGTTTTTTCATCAAAAATCAATGCATTTGTTTTCTATTTCACATCCAGGCCTCTGTTTTAAATTTTCCTCTTCTTTACCCCAATAATAAATTTATAAATATTCTGTATGCTTTTAGATCAAAGTTTGTTAGTTTGTTTGTAACAGCGGTACTAGGGACTGAGCTCAATGGCATTTTACACTCACTAACACCCTCAGAACCTTTTATAGTTTTTATTAAAACAGAGTCTCACTAAATTGACAAAGCTAGACTCAAACTTGTGATCCTCCTGTCTCAGCCGCAAAAGTACTAGGATTATAGGGGTGTTCTACTGCCATGCCTAGTTTCTAGCAAAGTTTTTAAAAACTGTGTCCTTCTTCCATTGCACTTTTGGCTTCTCCAAACAGGAACCCTAAATTCCATATCCCTAGTGCAGTAAAGATGCCAGGAGGCATCACAAACATGTTTATTCAGCTGAACTGAGCTCCACTTCCTGCATGAATTGCTCTGTCCTCAGGAGAACCACAAAAATTGATGCAAGTGTTTTTCAATGTGTGTGCTTCATTAAATATGAAATTATTATAAACATTTGCAAGCTCTTATTTCAAAAATTACCAACTGAGAGTTGCCTTATACATAAAAGTAACATAATATATGGTGTTTACAGTAAAATCAGACCATGTGAAAAGAAGTATGAAAAAAGCACTTCAGACACTTTGGCTATGCTGCATACAAATCAGAAAACACATTTTACTCTAAAATGAAATGATGCAAGAAACATTTTAGGTTGGATGGTCTTTTGATGATGGCAAGTACTGAATATTTGTGCACAAATATTTACTTTTTTAAATAATCCATCACATATGCATTATTTTTGGTTTTGGAAAAGGGATGACATAGTGAGGAATATAGGTGAATTAAACCACCCCTTCAACTGAATCACTTGATATTAATTATTTTAATATACATGCAATATTAAGTCATAACTCTGAAAGACATATCTTCAAGGTGTTGTGATTACAGGGTGTAGCTCTTTTATTTTTGACAATAGGTCTTTAAAAAGGAAAAAGGCAGTAAGAAGAGACTGTCAGAGACATGTGCTCACTTTTTCTCAATATTATTAATCATATACATATATATTTGTATTGTTTAGATTTTATATATTTTATATTAATCAGTCCTAGCATTATTGAACAAAAATGAAATGACAAAGTCTCTTGTGGCACAAGAGAGTAAAATTTAAATTACTCAATAGTCAAAAATAATCAAGGAAACCAGTATTCTGGTTGTATTAGTTGAAATTCTTCAAAAACACAGCGAGAGAGCCGGGCGTGGTGACGCACCCTTGTAATCCCAGCATTCCAGAGGCTGAGACCAGAGGATCCAGGATCCGGGTTCGCGGCCAGCCTCAGCTACCTAGTGAGACACTCTGCAACTTAGTGAGACTTGGTTTCAAAATAAAGAATAAAAAATATGGCTGGGGGTGTAGCTCAGAGGTAGAATGCCCCTGAGTTCAATCCCCAGTACCACAAAAAAAAAAAAAAGAGATAGAAAGGTAGATAGATATATACATATAGATATAGATAGATATATGTGTCAAATGTATCTTTTATGTATATAGCTCATGTATTTCAAATATAAATATATATACACATATATACATATAGATGTTAGATGATAAATGATTGGTGATAGATAGATGATAGGTAGGTAGATAGATGATAGTTTTTTGTTGTTGTTGTTGTTGTTTTACGAAGATTTGGCTCACACAATTATAAAACTTAAAGTCTAAAGATGAGTGAGTCTCTGAGCTACAGATCCAGGAAAGCTGATGGTGTTAGTTTCAGTCCAAATGTCAATAGGTTCAAAACCCAGGAAAAGTTAATATTTCTGTTTAAGTCTAAAGGCAGGTAAAAACCTAGTTGAAAGGTAATCATGCCGGAGGGATTCTCTCTTATGTGAAAAGGACAGGCTTTCTGTCCTCTTATGACTGATTATGTGAGGGACATTTACATCAGGAAGAAGCTCTGGTTTTGACTTTGAATGTTTCCCAAAGGCCCATATGTTACAGGCTTTGTAACCAAAGTGATGCTATTGTAAAATGCTGGAACCTTGGAGATAGGAAGCCTAGGAGGAAGTTTTCAGGTCACTGGGGACCTTCTGTTAAGAAGATTGAGGATATGTGGTATATGAGGAATGCCACAGGATGTGGTCTTTTCCTCTTTCTCTTTGCTCCCTTGCTCAGGAGGTGAGTGGTTTTTCCCTGCAAGAGTATGCTTCCTCACCACTGACCCTAAAACAATGGGATAAATCATTCATTGATTGCAATGTACAAAACTGTGATCCAAAATAAACATTTTTTCTTCACATGTTGATTATATTAATATTTCATTATACTGATGACAAACTTATGGTTGGTTAGTTGGTCAGTTTCTGACACTGTTACAAAATACTTGAAAAAAAATCAACTTAAAGGAGGTAAACTTTATTTGGGCTCTTGGTTTCAGAGGATTCAGTCCATCGTTGCTTGGTCATTTTTGGTCCTGTTGTAAAAAGACATCATGGTGGGAACCTATGACAGAGAAGGATGCTCACCTTATGGGAGTTGAGAAAAAAAAGAGAGAGAAAGAGAAGAAGAGGCCAGGTCCCAATATCCCCTACAAGGCACATCTCAATGACTTAATTTCCTTTCACCAGGCCTTACCTCCTAAAGTTTCTACTAACTCTCAATAATGCAACAGGCTGATAACAAAGCCTATGTGTCTTCGGTGGACATTTAAATCCAGACTTTAACTGCTTACTGACAAGGGAGGGCAATATGCTTTTCTTTGTTCACCAATTTAAATATTATAATCTCACTTAAAAGCACTCTTCTAGACATACCCAGAAATAATATCTCACCAAGTGTTTTCACCCTTCGTGACCTATTCACATGATATATAATAAAAAGACCATCTCATTGGCATTTCCGAGGCTTCCATGAGAGCTGTCTCTCTCGTACTGAGAGGAAGCTTGTGCAAGTATAAGAACACTCCTGAGATCCCATTCTGTGTATTGTTATCTACCAAGTACACACATGGGGATAAATAACATCATATTGGTTCAGCCATTAAGGATCATTAATTTACCTCGGGCAGGTTTTCTGGGGTCTTATTACATGCCTTGTCTCACTGACCTGTGATACAATTGGTGTCTCATGTCCTTCGATGAAGAATTGAACTTTCTATTTCAGTCAGCCTCACTAAGCCTCCCTACTCCCACTATACCTCCACTCAGGCACATTTTTTAGATTTTCCATCAGGATAGGGTGAATGCTTAATATTGGCATGATATGATATTTTAATGTGAGAGCAGCTTTGTCAATTGTGCTTAAAATGGTAGAATATGAAAGGACAACTATATTCTTTAATCAGAATTTCTGACTTACCATCTTTCTTTGAATAGAAGATATAAATTCAGTATGGGTGGTAGTGAAGAAAGTATGTCTGTTTCAGATTCAGGAGTTGTAAAACATTGTTACTAAGGGCTGTGGAAGCTCCTTCAGCAAAAGCTAGCCCAATAACATTGCATTACTTCCATTTGTTTCCAATTACCTTAAGAAATAATAATTGTATATTATCCAATTTTTAAAACAAGTTTTCTACTAGATATAGATGAAAACTTTATTATTTTTGAAAAACAGAACAAATGGAACAGAAAGTACATTACAATTTTTTCTTGCCATTGGGCTTAATTGGGCAACAGAGTGCTACAATTCAAATTTAATTCCAAATAAATATAATATTTTCAACTGGTATTATCTTTGTTTGTGTAATAGACATTTAAATTTCTGACATAAAAAAGCATCATGGAATATAAATTTCCTTCTAATGATGGAGGAAGAATGCAGAGTTTTGAGGTTTTGAGTTTCTTAATTGTTTAGTTTCGGGGGGGGGAAATCTAAGTGTGAAAACTCTCTTTGTGAATCATTACCAACTTTGTGGTGAAACTATAACTAAAAAGATAAATGCATCCAATTAATGGTATTCTTCTCTTTCCAATTTATTTTTCTGTTTACTCAGAAATAGGTTAGTACAAAGACAATTCAGTAATAAGTAATTTAATATCATGCCAATGCCAATGGCTCTTATTGGTAAAATCAGAAAACTGTTGGACAATATGAGAAATTCTTCTATAAATCCCAGCTGCAGCTAGAAGAGAAAACCCAGAGTTAGCCTTCTCTTTTTCCACCTTTCAGTGATTGGACTAGAGTACACTTGGCAAACATAGCAGCAATATTCAGTTTACTTTTAAAATAGGTCGGATTCTGAGAAGTAAAGATAGAAGCAATGGTCACACCCTTCACTGGATTATAAAAAAGGGCAAGTGCATGAAAAACCTAAAGTCCCTTACTCTTAAATCCTCTAGCTATTGACAAATATTCAAAAGGATTTAGTTGAACTAAACCTCCTACTCACACTGTCCAAAGCATAAGAAGTTATTTTATTATAGATACATCTTTTAGTAGATCATAGAATATCATTGTCTGACACTGAATTTGGGCTGAACTTGAGAATTTTGTTATATCTGGCAGACCTATCATGTAGTCTCTTGCTCAGTAGAAAAATATACTTTGCTTCTTGCTTTTTTAGAGTCTTCATCCATATTGTGAACGAGTTTTTGTATTCTTTCAAAGAGATAAATTGCAAAACTATAAAAATTACTAATAAAAACAAAATAAAACAAAAAATGTAGACTATTTTGTTGAAAGTTTTTTTTATTTGAAAAGAGGAATGTGACATAACAGTACAGAATACTTCAACCATTTTATTAAAATAATAAATGTAAACTTCATCATCAAATACTTTCTTATGATTTAAAGTATTTCACTTTGCTGGGCTCAGTGGCACACACCTGCAATCCAAGTACTTGAAATGCTAAGACAGAAGGATAGTAGGTCCAAGGACATCCTTAGCAAGTTAGCATGACCCTGTTTCCAAAAAAAAAAGTGCTAGAGATGTAGTTCAGAGGTAGAATGCCCCTAGTTTAAATCCCCAGTATTAAATGAATGAATGAATGAATGAGTGAATGAATGAATGATTGAATATAAAGTATGTCATTTTAACCTGTCACACTAATGGTCTTAGGCCATCAGCAATTTTTTGAAATAATAGTGCAGACAGAGAATAATAAAGAAGGATATTCTTAACAGAAACCAGGGTCCCTCAGATTCACTTAGCAACACATGTTTCAACCTCTAACTACCACCATGGAAAGGAAAAAAAAAAAAAAAAAAAAAGCCAGAGTCATGGTTATGCTCAGTTGTTGGTTCAACCCTGTCTTCCATAAATTGAAATAGTTTGCAATGAATTAAAATGAAATGTATATCTTTAGCTTTGGAGGATTTTCATTTTGTTAATTTATTTAACTTGTTAGACATGGATCCACAAAAGAATTCAAATACAATATAAAATTCTAATTTGGCAAAAAGAAACAAATTTAGGAAACATTTGAACCAAAGATTTTAACAAATAATAGAATGCAAGTTGATGATAATAAATACTAAAGAAATAATGTAATTTTTAAAGGTGTGAGTTAGTTTTTACCCATGATTTCAGAGATGGTTAAAATTTTTCAAACATGTAGCAGAAGCTTAGACTGAATCTAAAATATAATCTTTTCTTTTTTTAGTAGAAATTATTATACCTTTACAAATATCTGTATGTATTATATAATTCTAAATAATGTATACCAGCAAGAATAAATATAATTAGCTTTGAAACCAAATACTATTTTCATATAAGTTCCTGGAATACATCTACATTTAAGATTGATCAATTTATCCCACTGAGGCAGAATATTAAGTGGTACAAAAGTTATTTCTTTTTTATTTCTTAATCAGTCATTTTGCAACGGATTATTTCAACTAGAGAAATTTGGACCACCCTGGAGGTCAGAGAAATTGCAATTGCTTCTACCTCCCCAGAGCAATTTTAGCAGCTAAGTTGCTACCCAGGGAATGACATTTTTATGTTCCATTAGTGATAAGTGTTATTTTTATACTGCTCATGACCATTTCTCACTCTGCTGATACATGAGCATTTATCTAGCACCATTCCAATTATTTTCAATTTCAAGAACTACGTAACACATCTCAGAAGTTCAAAGGTGATCATGGAATGAACAGAGGACAAGTTCATAAGTGAAATAATATGTAATCACTGGCATTGACAATTTTCCAATGCCTTAGGTACCCAGAGATTAGTGGGGAAGACAGTTTTGATTTCCAGAATATACTATGTTCTCATTATGACTCTGAGAGTTGATTGGTCACAAATATATAAATTTACAGAGATATAAATAATAGAGCTTTTACTTCAAGTTTATTTTAAAAAATGATTGCATCTGAATATAGTAAGAAACATGCTTTAAATTTAATTTAAGTGAAATTAAACCAACTAAAATTCTTAAACATTTATAGTAGCTTACAGTCCATGATAAAAGTTCTACACAATGAACTTTTTTAAATTTATTTTTTATTGGAGCATTGTAATCATACAACTTTTCGAAGATCAGGGTGATACAGATACATATGCACACAGTGTTCATTGAGCCCTCTCCTCGTTCCCACCCCATTCTCTCCTCCACCCGTCTTCCCAGTGCTCAGCACAGTGATTGGCTTTGATAAGTTTGTGTATGTACATTTTGACCATTGAGGTTTGTTCCTCTCCCCAACCCTCCCATTTCCCTGACTTAGGTCCCCTTCTTCACTTAACTACAGTTTCTCCTCCTTTGGAGTCCCTCCTATGTCACAATTTCTCCCTAGCTTCTGGATATGACAAAGAACATCCGACCTTTCACTTTTTGCTGCTGACAAATCTCACTTAGCATAATGCTCTCCAGTTCCATCATTTTCCTGCAAATGACATAATTTTGTTTTTCTTTATGACTGAGTAGAATTACATTGTGTATACATTCCATAGTTTTGTAATCCATTCATCTATTGGTGAACATCTCAGCTGGTTCCATAGTTTGACAATTGTGAATTGTGCAGTTATAATTCTGCAGCTATAATTGTGAATTGTGAATGCATTACTCTGGTAGTTTATTTCCCATTCTTTTGGGTAGATATCCAGGACTGGTATTGCTGGGTTATATGATAGGTTCATTCCCATTCTTCTGAGGATCCTCCACACTGTTTTCCAAAGTGATTGCGCTAATTTGCAATACCACCAATAGTGTATCAGAGTTCCTACTTCTCCACATTTTCACCATAATTTGTTGTTGTTTGTTTATCATTGATCATAGAAAAACAAAAACAAAAAAACTTACATACATCACAGTGAGTATGGTCCTTTCTAATGTTGTACAACATGGTAGCACTGCATAAACACAGAAGTTTATTGGTCTTATTCATTTGAAAATACCACAGGCAACTCACTCAGCATGTACTATGTTAAACTCATAATAGTTATATTTAATTATATCCAAAAATATATTTCTCATGATGCATAGCTTGGTAAATCATTGTCAGTAATCATCCACCTGGCCAAAGGATAGACTTCCACAGGTGGAGTTAATTCTAGAATTCTTTTCCTTCATCCTCTACGCAATTAAATCAACTCGTTGATTCTGCCTCCTTAAAATACAATAAAATAATTGACACAATGATCAGGAGTTGTATTAAATATTTATCTATATTATTCTATTTCATTATTAAGGCATTCAGATGACACAGACATTGTTATTGTTATTATTAATGCCATTGTTATTGTTAGTATTAATTAATGTTATTATTAATGTTATTATTATTGCTAATGCCATTTTATTTATTTATTTATTTATTTATTTATTTATTTATTTATTTATTTTTTGCAGTACTGGGGATTGAACTCAGGGGCATTCTACCTCCGAGCTATACCCCCAGCCCTATTTTTTTTATTCTTTATTTTGAAACCGGGTCTCACTAAGCTGCGGAGTGCCTCACTAGGTAGCTGAGGCTGGCCAGTCTCAGCCTCCCAAATGCTGGGATTACAAGCGTGCGCCACCACGCCCGGCTTGTTAATGCCATTTTAGATGGGCAAAGTGAATTTCAGCCACGGCAAATACCTGGCCCAAAGCTAACAAATGATGGAGGCAGAATTTCAACTGAATCAATCTGACTAAGGAAAGTTCCCTTCTTACTAAATATAAAGCTTTCTTATGGATTATAAGTAGAGTCTGTGATTCAAAGAGGACTAAAAATATCCTTAGGACTTTTGCTTTAGTAATAGGACTTATTTTCTGAAATGGGAACAATTGAAGAGTGAAGTCAAATGTGAAATTTGACATCTTCATTAGATAACCATATAGATATTCTAAGTAGAGAGGTGGATATATAAATCTGCAGTTAGTAAAGAAGGCAGGACTGGAGGGAGACATTTGGGAACAATTGACATATAAATGGTATAAAACTCTTGAACTGGAAGAGAATATTTAGGGCTAGTGTAGATAAGAAATAATTTTTTGCACTCTGAGAACTTACTCAGTTCCAAAATCATAGTAAGTGTCCCATAAATATGTATTAAATACATATATAGAGAGAATGCAATTATGCATCAGGTACTAGACTAGCATGAGAGGTAAAGAACAATTGTGGTGCTAGTATTTTTAATTGTTTCTATTTATCAATTGATATGATAATTGATTTAAACAAAATACATCATAAGGTAAAAAAAAATGAGACTGGTAACAGCATTAGAAAATTCAGTTTGGGGCTCAGATATAAAAATTTTATTTTGGGCAAGACTCTTAATTATGAAAATCCTATTTGGGATGAATAACTTTATCCAGATGATCTTTCTAGCTTTACTCTTCTATGAAAGAAGGAGTTAGAAAATATAAATTATCTAAGATTAAACAATAACTATACATCAAAGTGATATATGACCCCAGGCAAAGAAATAAATCAAAGAAAGCAACAAGATCTCAGAGAAGTAAAATTAGTTAACAAAGAAAACTGATTTATGTAAAAAAAAGAATGTCATAATATTAAAGTGTTACTTTGGGTTAGCATCTGCTAATCCTGCCAATTTATCAACCTTATTCCTTGGAATGCATAGCAGTAAAGAATCTCTTTATCATTATTAACTGGTGTAGGTGTAATGATATGGATTTTGAGTGTTCGCCTAGCCCTCATGGAAACAAGGCAGCAATATTGAAATCATGCTTGGTGCTGAGGGGTCCCTAGGAGTGGAGATTTGGGGATTTATATAACCTTTTTCCTCCTCTTTCTCACTCGGTGCTTCCTTCCTCCATGATTACAACTATGCCTTGAGATCAGACCCTGACCTCACATGGACTGAATCCAGAATCTCCAAATAAGAGTGAATAAATCTTTCTTCCTCTATTTGTGGTCAGCGTTTTTGGATTATAGAAATGAGGGTGTTGAACAATATTGAAATTGATACCAGAGAAATAATGTTGCTGCTCTATCTAATTCTGGCCATGTGTTTTGTGAGTCTTTGGAACTGGTTTATGAGAGGAAATTGAAAGTGTCAGAATATAACTACAAAGTTGTACTGTAGAGACTGTACTCAGGAGATTTTGGAGGGCAAAGAGGGCTACATAGGAAAATGGAATAGAAACCACGTGGATTAACATTTTGGCAAAGAATTAAAAAATAGGACAGGGAGTGTAGCTCCGAGGTAGAAGTCCCTTGGTTCAATCCTCAGTACCACAAAAAATAAAATAAAATAAAATATGGACTGATTAAACTAGTGGATGAAATCTCAAAACAGTAGAATATCCAAACTGCATTACAGATATTGATGTCCATGTCCAACAAATTGTACAGTAAATTTTGGGAATGGAAAACAAATTAGAGAGACTTTATAGGTTTGCAGTTTTTCCAGAAAGGCATGTGGAAAGCTGTGATCTGGGGAGATGGTGCTGCTAAGAAAAAATTAAGATGGTTGAAAAGAGGTTTAATACTTTGATTAGAAACAAAGAAAGGAATTCAGTCAGGACAGTTGATGATTTGCATAAAAAAGAAATAGAGGAAGTCAATTTGTAACCATGGAAAAAGGGCACCCATTCTTAAGAAAGGCACTCAGATTTCTTTCTTGTGGATTTGATAGAGGCAGGCCCAGCACTGCCCATGATGGTAATGGATTCAGCAAAGGTCATGATGAATTCAGGCCCAGTTGCACTAATTGAAAAGAGCATGGCTAGCCGGGCGTGGTGGCGCACGCTTGTAATCCCAGCATTCGGGAGGCTGAGACCGGAGGATCCGGGTTCGCGGCCAGCCTCAGCTATCTAGTGAGGCACTCTGCAACTTGGTGAGACTCGGTTTCAAAATAAAGAATAAAAAATAGGGCTGGGGGTATAGCTCGGAGGTAGAATGCCCCTGGGTTCAATCCCCAGTACC
>PVLC010004654.1:0-61831 GCA_004027655.1 Graphiurus murinus | reverse complement strand
CTGATTTACTTCTTGATTCATGCAGTTTTACCACCACTAACTACACTTTGCCCTTCTCTTTTCTTCCATGTCATTGCTTTTAGCATAAGCAGTTTATGACAAGGAAACAACATGAATGAGAAAAAAAAATATTCCAGTGTCCCTTCATGTGTGTGTTGCTTGGTGGGGATAGAACCCAGGGGTATTCTACCTCCAAGTTACATCCCCTAGCCCCACTATATTATTTATTTTTTAATTTAGAAACAGGGTCTCACACTAAGTTGTTGAAGTTCTACTAAGTTGTTGTGGCTGGAACCTGTGGTCCTTCAGTCTGAGCCTCCCAAGTACTGTGATTACACGCATGTGCCACTATGCCTGGTGTTCTTTACATCTTTAAATGAATATTTTATTAAAAATCTAAGCATTTCTTTTAATTTACCTCCTTTGTAATAGATTACTTTTAAGAAACTGAGAAATAAACAGTAATTATATCCCTCAAACAAAACATTTAGTGTTCACAGATGGCAGACTAAAATGTCCAATGTCCCTGATTATATCCCTTCCATTTAGGTTACCATCTTAGGTAAAATCACAGCTACAACTTCTGGCCCTAATAGCTTAACTTACATCAAAACCAATGCAAGAACTAATATAGAATGTGCAAAAATCAGGACCACTACTGTTGTCATCACCAAAACCAATGGCAAAGGCATCACTGAGTAACCAAGGGGGACATAAATTGAATAGCCAAAGTTGCTTTGCAATTAGAATGTAATGAGGAGAGTCCTCTGGTGAGGTCTCAGACTGAAATCAGGAACACATGATTAGACATTAGAAAAGGTAATCCTTGTTATAAAGTGATGACAGACTTGGTAATTGTATTCAAATGCTAGAATTTTGTGAAAGGTGGAACTAACGAGCAATTTGTTTGATATTTAGTTGTGAAGGTGTCTAAGTAAAGTTGTGATTGAGTTACTTTGTTCCTCCCAGCTATTTATAATAAGATGTCAGAAGAGAGAAACTATTTTTAAAATGAAATTACTAAAAAAAACTAGAAGTTAAATTTGGAAAATTATTAGTCTATTCACTTGCACTACATGATAAAGTACATTCTGAGGTTATAAAATAGATTCTGTAATAACATCACAAACTAGGTAATTTAAAAGAAGAGAGATTTGTTTTCTACAGGTCTCAAGTCTGGAAATACAAGACCAAGAAACCAGCATTTGGTATCTGGTGAGGGCTTCAGCCTTAGTAGTGAGGAACTGCATCCTTACACAATCAGTAGGGGAAAAAAAATACAAAATAAACCACTCTATATTTACATAACTGAAGAGCAGGACAGAGCAAATCCATTTCTGCAAGAAACTTTTTGCAGTAGCATTAATAAGTAAGGGTTCTATTCATGAATTTGGAAAGTAAACACCTTCCAAGTGAAACCATTTCACAACATTATTAATTTGAGGATTAGCTTCCTAATGACTAATTTTGGAGCACTTGTAAACACTAATAGCCAGTGGGAAACATTGATTAAATCAGCTGTCCCAGCAGGAAACCTACCAATTTAAACTTAAGGGTAAGAGAATAGGACAGAATGAAGAAATACTGTTGAGCTTCTTGCATATTACAGGATGTGATCATAGGTTTATTTGACTGTGAATATATGCTGATGTTAAGGCAAAGGAAACAATGACTACAAATTGACTTAGAGAGCATCAGGACAATGCTTAGGTTTTAACAGGGCAGTCTGCATTTAACAGGAGCCATGGAAATGGATCAACCCAGAGCCATAAAGAAGGGGCCACCACAGAACCACAGGGGTGTCATTGCCAGCCCAATTCAACTGGAGGGCAGAGCATTGAGCCAAAAAGAATTATTCTAAAGTCTTGACATTTCATGATATTTACCTTGCTACCATTTGGACTTGCATGGGTCCTGTGTTCCCTTTTTCCAAAAAGAAGAAAGAAAAGAAAATTTTTGGAATGAAAATGTCTAGCCTATGTCTCTCTCACCATTTTATTTTGAAAAAACATAACTATTCATGTAATCTTGTGCTTAAAAATTAAGTGATGGTTCACATATGGAGAGAAAATTTTGCCGCAGGATAAATTATACCTCAAGGCTCTTCCATACTTATCATAGATGATGTTTGATGAAAGTATGGGCTTAGATTTGAGGATTGATATTGGAAAGAACTAAGACTTTGGGACTTGCTGACTTGGAATTAATTTATTTGATATGTGAGAAAGACAAAAATTTGGGGAAGCCATAGCACAATGAAATGGATTAAAAGTTCCTTTTCCTCAAAATTCTCATGTTAAGACCCTAATTCCAATGTGATATTCTTTGTAGATAAGACATATGAGAGATAAAAAGGTCATGAGTTTGGACACTTATTGTATTAGTCAGAGTTCTCTGTAGTAATTGAATTCAGGATATATGTATATATACATATACATATATATAAAGGGGATTTATACATGCGTTCAAAATTCAAAGCAATTTTGATTCATTTTCTAAGGCTCACTTGGTCATAATGTGCTATTCTTTTAATATGATGCTGGATTTAGTTTACTTTTACATTGTTAGGATACTTTCATCTGTGTATACAACAGAACTAGTCTATAATTTTTATTGGCCAATAATTTATCTTATTGTCATTGTTGAATTTTTTTTCAGATTTTTTAAAACCTTATAAAATGAGTTCATGAGCATATTTGATTTGTTCATTGTCTGACATAATTGATTTGAGATTAGAAGTTTTTCTTCTTAATAAAACTGTAATGAGAATATTCTGGAAATGGAATTCTTTGTGGAAAACTTTAAGTCATTGGTTAAATTCTTTCTTTATGTTCTTACTTTTGCCTATTTTCATATACTATGCATTTCTATTATTTTGTCCAGTTAAAAGTTTCAAATGTTTGTAATTAATTTGTTTCCAATATTGTCTTTTTGATAATGACTTCAGTGTCTGTACTAAATACTGTCTTCCTTTTTTTATTCCTGATTTGATTTTTGTTCAAATTATCTATTTTCCTGACTAGTCTTACTAAAAATTATTAGTATTGTCAATCTTTTCTAAGAACTATGTGATTTTGGTTTTTTTAATTCATAATCTTTCTGTTTTAATTGTTACTGTTTTCCATCTTTAACTTCTTAAATTAAATTGGTAAGTTAATTGAATAACTACCTTACAAAAGGGGAAACTTGAATAGTTAATAAGCATATACAAATATTCTAATATCATTATAATTATAATAATTACATGCAGAATTGAAATATTAATTAAAAACACCAATATGAAAAAATTAAAAAGCCAAACACTATTAAGATTTATTGAAAATATTGCTATCTGAATCTTTTAAGCATTGCAAGTGACTCAATTTTTTCATGAAAAATTAGTATTATTTTTGTATATGTGTATAACTATGATTCAACAATTTTACTCTAAGAGGTATAATGGAAAATTTTCAACAAGTGATACAATAAGCAAATATAAAATATGAATATTGAAGAACACTAAAAAATAGCATTGTTGGAAATAGAAAAAGTATGGAAGCAACCTAAGTATTTATCAATAATTCACTGAACAAACAAGGTGATTCATACAATTATATTACATATAGCAATGACTCAGAACAATTACAACACATACAAGAATATAGATATATCTTAGGTATGAAAATATTTACTGAAATGCTTCAACAGGAGATAATGCACTCTGTAATTACTTTTACATAACATTAAAAGTCTGTGCAAAACTAATATATATATATATATATATATATGATATAAATAAGCATGTGGCAAACTAAACCACAATTAATGATTTAAGTGTTTAAGTGAAAACAAATTCATAATAGTAGTCATCTTTGAGGGAGGAAGAAAGAAAGTGAAGCAATTGATGAGGCTCACACATGTTTTTTGTTTTGTTTTGTTTTGTTTTGGTAGAGGGGATTGAACCTAGGCGTTTTCTACCTCCAAAGTACAACTTCATCACTTATTTATTTATTTATTTATTTATTTATTCATTCATTCATTCATTTATTCATTTATTTTTATTTTGCAACAGAGTCTTACCAGGTGGCAGAGGCTGGCTTCTTACATGCAATCTTCTTGTCTCAGCCTCCTAAGTAGTGCGATTATAGGCATGCCTATAATTCCTAGCACATGTGGGTCTTTATTGGTAATAATAATATTAATTTTTCATGTTTATATCTGGTAGGTGTTTCCTTAATATTATTAATATGACTTACATATATTTTATAAGCAATCTATGTTCATTAAAAATAATCCTTAAAATAGAGATTCTGATCATTAATATTACAGGAGCTATGTCCAGATATTGGGATAGGCTAAAGTTTCTGATAATAGGAAAACAATTTCTGGTATATTATACAGCCCTGACAATGGCTCTATTTTAAGATGTACTGGCCTAGATAAAGATGAAGCTTTGTTAAAAGGAGATAATGAGATTAAATATTTTAAAAAGTTTAATATTCAAGACAATAATACCATGCAAAATAAACTCAGGCACCATTTTATTCCACATATATCATAGTATTAAAAAGAGGGAATGTTTATATTAGTGTTGAGGAAATATAGTGGGAGAAGAAAGCATTGACATAAGACAAAGAGACATGTTAACAATGTCATAAACCAACTGAGAGACAATGACAAGTCAATGAATTGGTGAAATGCTAAACCAGAAGAATTGGTATCAGTTGCTCTCTATGGTTCTCTTCTTTTAATACTTTACATTATTTACAGTTATGGGCTGTAACTTTACAATTGCAAAGCTATTGATAAAAATTAAAGCCACTCAAAATTATCCTGGTCAGCATACTTGCAGCTATAATTTAAATGATCGACCATGTAACTTAGAGGAAAGAAGATTTATTATTATTATTATTTTTTTTTTTTTTTTTTTTGCGGTACTGGAGATTGAACTCAGAGGCATTTTACCTCTGAGCTCTACCCCCAGCCCTATTTTTTATTCTTTATTTTGAAACCGAGTCTCACTAAGTTGTGGAGTGCCTCACTAGGTAGCTGAGGCTGGCTGCGAACCCGGATCCTCCGGTCTCAGCCTCCTGAATGCTGGGATTACAAGCGTGCGCCACCACACCCGCCTAAGAAGATTTATTTTCTTACAGTTTCAGTTTCAGTTAATGTGACGCTGGGACTATAGGTGTCAGGGCATGGTGGCAGGAGGCAGAGAGAGAGAAAGCACATGAACTGTACTTCTCACATCATGGAAGCTGGAAGCAAGAGAGAGATCAGGGTGAGAAGGAATCATATACAATTGCCAAGGCCGCACCCCCAAGGACCTACCTCCTCCAGTCACATCCTCCATGTCCAGACCACCACCCAGATAAATCTATTGTAATGGATGAATAAATCCAATGTAATCCCAATGCTAGGATAACCACCCTCATGACTCAATTGTATCACCTGCAAATATTAACAAATGAGCTCTTTAAGGGACATTTTAAATCTAACTCTAACAATAATATATAAGACAAACAAAAAGCCTCCATAATTTTAAATTAAAGTTACTATGCTTATTCATTGATAAAATATGTATGCAAACATAATCCTAGATATTTGCAGATGCAAATCCAGAAAATACCTGATATGTAATTTTCATAAGTAATGTTTTTATCTGCCTGGAACACAAATAGAGAGTAAGAGTAGGACAAGAGAATAAAGGCAATATTCAGATATAACCAGATAATATAAACTGTTGTTAAAGATATTGTATTAACTAAATTGGATTGATTTTAAGGCTCTCCTAAACAACTGTGTAGTAATAAATATGGCAATGAATAAACTGAAAACAATTGCAAAGGAGCCATTTTAGTCATGAAAGTTGATGCATTCCCTGGGGAAAGTATGAAATTTTTGTTTGTAATCATTTGGAGATTTTGTTTGAGAATTTTCTTTCCATTGCTTTATCTTGCTTGACTGATTAAAGCTGGTATAAAATTTTATATGTGAAAAATATTTCAAAAATTAAAACATATCTTTCTCTTAATGTAATAACTATTACATGTAATCTGTATATACCACAATTCATCACCATAGCATAATCAATTATGTTTCATTAGAACTTTATTAGTATTTTTTTAAATTTCTCTTTTTCAATTTTAAAAATAATTATTCAACTAATTTCAAAACAGCAAAACACATAACTTAAAAGGATATGTGTTTTATTGTTAATGTTTAAAATCAACTAAAGTGATGTTACTAAATTGCTATTTCAATTACATTAAACATTCTATTATATGGATCTGCATATTATTCATGCTGAAAATCTATTACTTAGCTAAATCTTTCTTGAAAACAAAATCAGAACAACTTGGAATCTATAAACAATCATTAATCTGAAATTCCCTGAGGAGTTTGCATCATTTTCATCTTTCCTTGTTAAGACTATAGAAATATGTTATTAAAAGTCACTTTAATAAAGATATTTGACACATACTCAATACCCAAGTTAAGAAAGATTATCAGATCATCTACACAAATAAGTAATTATCTGGCACTAGCCCCTAGAGATTGGGTGGGATCATTTGATGCCATATTTTTAATATCTGTCATTTTCCAGTAGTTTTATTTCAAAATTCAGAGTTGATATCAAGTAAAACCAAATGCAAATGAGAGCCATGAATGAATTATTGGACCCTAGTAATTTGCTTTGTATTGTCAAGAAAATGAAGTCAAAAGATATATTTTATATGGCTGTTTAAATAGGCATGTGCATGTTCATAAAATGGGCAAGATATGTATTGATTTTCCTATGGTCAGAAACAACAACAACAACAAAATTAAAATTTAATTACACAGAAGGTTAATTACTCCCAGCTATGTCTTATGTTACTAACAATTGTTTTGAATTTATACAACCTAACGTAAAATAATCACCCAGGACAAATAAAAATATTTATAAATTAAATTTAGTAACTGTAAATGGACCAAAATTTAGGGAAAAATATCCTTAGAACAAATCAAAAGATTATGATGTTTCCTCTGGTCTATAACACTTGAGATTTTTAGAATTTATCAGTGATTTTACAGACTTCTAGGTAAAAACAGAAAAAAGCATCATATTAGGTAAGCTTGTTGATGATAATATGTCTTTTTACTTATCACTGTTGGAATATGAAAGCTTCATGCTATAGGAGGAATATAAATTTTTATACAAGAAAGTCAGAAGTCATTTTTATGGAGAATCAAAAATGCGAGAAGAATCAAAACAGTTATACAGAAAGACAGATAAGCGAGATTAGAGGAAAATTTAACAAACAATAAAGGCAAAATTTGGGAATAACAAATTCATGTACATTGAGGACACACATAGGAGTAGCAAATGAATCAGAATATATTCAAGATTATAGGAAAGGAAATTGCTGTTGTCTGAAAGTTTGGGTCCCCCAAACTTACATGTTGAAACCAAATCCCAGATGAACTGGCAGAAGGGCCTTTTTGTGTTCATAAGAGGTCTACTCATGGGAATGAGTTGTGTATGTGGACACAGATAGAAGCCACCATATTTGAACATAAGAGCAAGCCCTCACCAGACACCAAATCTGCTGATGCCTTGTTCCTGGGCTTCCCAGCTTCCAGAACTATGAGCAACACATTACAGTTGTTTGTAAATTATTTAGTCTGATTTTTTAATAGAAGTCAGAACAGACTAAAACAGGAAGTTGTAAACTACATGCCATGCTCCTCATTAGTGGGTCAACCGCTTATTAACTCCAACATTTTTGCCCTAACAGAATGCTCCTCTGGGCACTAAGAAAAACTTGCAGCTGAACCAAATGCCACTGCTCTGGTGCTGCTGCTTCAATAAGTTGTCTGAGGTTGCCTCTTTCCACCCCCATCTCAAAAGGCACATTGAATGCTCTCCTTACCCACTTTCCTGTAAGGAGACTATCCCAGTCAATATTATCACTTCTATAATATAAAATATGTGACCATAGAACTTAGGAAAAGGAAGATTTATTTGCTCACAGTTTTGTTTTCATTTTTATTTTTGAGATCATAAAATTTCAGTCCATGTCAGTCTGGGTTACAACTGAGAAGCTCACAGCATGGCAGAGGGAAGTAGAGAGAGGAAGAGAACAAAGACTCTTTCTCACATTATTGCAGCAATAAACCAAGAAAGCAAGGGGATTCAAATACAAAAACATAGTCCCTAAGGCCACACCCCCAGGAAGGTACCTTTTCTAGCCACACCCCACAGGCCTAGGTTATCATCCAGGCCATAGTAAATCTAGACAATGGACTTATCTACTGTTTAGATCACACCTTCACAAGTTAATTACATCAACATCAACTCTGAACATTATAGACAGACACAAGAATTACAATCATCCTCATAATCTAAAATGCACTGGATTGCTATCAATTTTGTGGAATTTGTTGGTCTTTTGGAGATGTCATAAATAATTCCTTTATAGTTTTCTACATAACAGAAGCTCTAAGTTTATGCTGGCTATTTTTTTATACTATTCTTTGATTTGTACTCTGATTACATAAAGAATTAGATAACTAATCAAATAACATGGATATTCCCCTGTAAACTTATGTTTCTCTTCATCCTGCTAGTACCTTACTTTTGCACTTAATTTAATGGCATCTCAAGCTGATGATTATTGCAGCTCTTTTAGAATTGTCATTTGTCAACCATGTCCATATAAGCTTAATATTCTAGAAATTTTGCATATTTTATTATCTTTCTACAATCATTAAATTGCAGTTGTACACAACCTGCTAGATGAGTGACATCAAATAATGGTGGTAAGGTAGGAAATTTCTTAGTTTCAATTTGATGAAATTCTACTTTTATATTTTGTTCCTGAGAAAATTATTACCAGCATACACACTTGAACTTTTTGAGAAATTGAGATGAGCATTGCCTAAAACAATTACTAACTGGTTTGGTTATAGAGCTTACATTTGATAGGAGACTGTGCTGTAACATTGTTGTGTTAAAAAAAATTGGCAACACACCTAGCATTGTTCTCAGTTTAGTTTTCCTAAGAGAATACACTAGAGCTATTCAATATGGTAACATAAAATATAAATGAAGTTATTTATTAGGTACTGTAACTCAAACATTACCTCATCATTAATACAAATGGGATCTTTGCCTTCAGACCTTTTTATATCAGCAAAACACAAATAACTAGGTCATATTTTATCAGCAAATGATGATTAATTTCTTTTAGTTAACATAAAAGTTATCATTCTGCTCATAGAATAAACATTCTAGATTATATATGTCTTGGTCAATATCTTCACTGCTGTAATGTCAAAGACTAACCACACAACATAGAAGATAGAGGATTTATTTGCTCATAGTTTTTTTGAATACTCTGGGTTCAGTCCATAAGAAGACAGGATCTCAGGGCATGGTGCTGGGAAGAAGTCAGATGTGCACAAAGTTCAGCTCTCACATCACGGAGGCCAAAGTCAACAAAGATCAAGCAAGGGGAACAAAGACTATATATAATCCCAAAGGGCACAACCCCAGAGACCCACCTTCTCCAACCATACAATATCTGTTTAGGTTACCACCCAGTAAACCCATTACAAAGAACTTACCCACTAAAGACATCCCTCATGACTTAATGAAGGCCCTGAGCTCTAATAGAACTGTAATAATTATTACTCCACCAATGGACTTATCCACTGATGAGATTAGAACTTTCATTGTTCAGTTATTTCACCTCTAGACATTTTTGCATTGCCAATGCATAAGCTTTTTCAGGGAACATTCTGTATTCAAATCACAACAATCTAACAAGAGTTCCATTAAAAACTGAAAAAAATATTAAAGCATATGAAAGTACACTTAGACTCTTTGTTAAACTCAATCATTGCGTTTATAAGTACAAAATGCCTGTACTGTTCCAGTCACAGTGCTAGATATCAGACTTTCTGCATTGAATAAGATAAACATGGTTTTTGTAGTTAATAGCTTTACATGATTGCAGAAAATAAACTAATAAAAATCTACAGATAGCCATAAGTGCTAAAGCAAAAGTAAGCTTGTGTGTGATAACCCTAAGGAATTTTATTGAAATGTAAGACCCATGAAGGTAGGGATTTTGTGTCTCTGGTGAGTCATCATATTCATAGTGCCATGCATATTTTCTGGCCCATAATAATAGTTAATATTTGTGGAATGAATGAATGAATGATAGCATATTTTAATTTTTCTACAATACCAATAGGTATTCTTCCTAAAGATATTACTTAAGTATAGACTTGAGCAAAAAGGAAGAGTCCACCAGCAGAAGAATGGGAGAAGTCATTTGATTAAAAGGGGAGATTTCTTATAGTAACCAAAAGTATGAAGAATATTTGCAAAACTAAAAGGCTAAGCTGGCTTGAGGAGAATCATCAATTAGAAGTGTGGCAGGAGTTAAACTGGAGTTGTCAGAAAAGTGCATTTTATGTATAGTATTGTAGGCCATAGAAAATTAAAATAAAAAAAGAAAAATTAGATTTTGTTTTTCAAAGTTGTCATATGGGAGTTAATTGCTATAAAAAGACTTCTGGCCATGAACTATTCTTAATGGATTATAAAAGAGACTGTAATTACATGGCTTGAGCCATTATCCTGTCTAAGTATTCCTTGCTACCTGTATCTACTGAATTCCTAAATCTAGATAACGTAAGTTTAGATAAAGATAAATAACACATTTAAATATTTTTTTCTGAGTTTAGAATAGCAAATAGTAATAACTCAGATAGTAAAGAATATGTATAGATGATTCCTGAATTCAGAAAGTAAATGTTTTAATAAACAAACTTGGTTGATAAAGAATATATTTTATTTTACGTGTGTGTGTGTGAGTGTGTGTGTGTGTGTGTGTGTGTGTGTGTGTGTGTGTGTGTTTGTGTGTTACTGGAGATTGAACCCAGGGGCTTTATAACTCTGAGCTATACCCCCAGCCCTATTTTATTCATTAATTTGAAATAGGGTCTCACTAAGATGCTGAGGCTGGCTTTGGACCTGTGGTCCTCCTTTCTCAGCCTTCCAAGTAGTGTAATTACCAGTGTGCACCACCATGTCCAATTATAAAGAATATCTGAATGTAAATTAGACAATAATACATTTTGTGAAGGAAGGCATTATATCTTTGGAAAAAAATATAATTTTCACAGAATCAGCTTATATGCATGCATTTAATAATTAAAGATGCCTGTTGTGAGAAAAAATACATGATAAAGAATTAAAATGTTTATATTTTGAAAGAATAGGGAAAGTAGTAAAAAAAATTATATATCAATACAGTGGAAATCCCCTAGAGAAGGCAACAAGTGGATTGGTGCTTGAAAGAATGAGTTGATCCTATCTTCTTTAGGCAAAATGTCATATGACATACCAAGCTAAGAGAAGTTCAATCAGCCATATAGCAAAAGTAGAAAACTAGTGGCCTTTGGGTTAAATATTGATGCAGTTTTATTTTTCTTAAAGAATTATTGTATATGTATGGATAAATTGCACCCTTTTTCTGTTACTTAAATTACATTTTATTAGATCATAGCCATGCACACTGATTTGCATGTGGTTGATGATTGTATGTATTCACCATATTATGACAGGATCATAGGAATTGCAAGCTGAAATATTTATAATCTTCACCATTAAAGAACTTTAATAAGAGAACAATTTAGATGGAGGCTATTTAATTATTTAGAGATCCTATCACTGCATTGTACAATATATCAAGAAGTTTCTTTAGACTTTGTCTAACTTATACCTATATAGATCCTTTATGTTGTCACTTCTCTAAAGATGTCCTGCATGAATTCAGAGGCAGAAATGAAATCCATTTGCATTAGCTACAGCAGCTCTATTAGTATCATTCACCAATCCAGTTCCATGCTGTTTAGTGGAATCTGAAGGGATCATTACACAGATGATCAAGCTATCCACCTGTCATCCTAAAATAAAGCCACTTGCATAGAAAGATAAATGAAGTAAACATCTGCAGCTTGGAATAAATCAGAATGTCAAATTTCAAATTCAGTAAAAAAATAATAGTAAGAAAAATATGGCATAAAATTAAAATGGACTAAAATAAGAATAAATGCATTTCTTGACCTTGATTTTCTTCCCTGCAAATACTGGCAAGTGGAGAAAAAAATTGAATACATCTTATTATCACCATCCCAACTCCATTTTCAGCATCTGTCTGTCTGTCTATCCATTAGGCTTTTAAAATAAAGTGCAGGCACATATTTCAAAGCAACCCACAACATGAGTAATAAGGGCAGGACAGTAAAGAAACATAAAACTGCCCTGTCTCCTTCATCTGTTCTTCTGCTGCAGTGATTAACCTTTGAGTTTATGAGTATTTTTGCACTTGCTTCAGATAAAGTATTTTATGAGTTCTTTCCTCCCAGGCAACTTGGATTAAACTTATCAGGCCTGGGAAGATAGGGACCCATAATGACTGTTCCCCTTGAAATCATAATCTTCCTCTTTGCTATATTATCTGAACATTCCTTGCACAAACCAGATGGAAACATCAAGGCACAGACAAGACAACTTGTTAAGGTCACATTCTACACCTATGCATCATCCATGCTTAATTGATTTGCAGCCCCACCTAAAGACAGATCACCATACCTCGCGAAGCCTGAGAATATGAAAAGATCATTTCTGCTCCCCATTAATTCCCATTTGGAAGGGTTCCTGACTTTACAAAACTTTTTGGCAGCATATTCACTGATGACTGATCACTCCTTCTCAGTGTAGAAATAGGGCAGAAGCAGGCAGATTTATCTTTCAGTAAATTCCTAATGAAACAGCAAAAAGTGTGTTGGGGTATCTTGAACTCCAGTACCATATCATGCGCAGATATAGCAAATCAAAAATGAGACTGACTTTGCCAATATCCTGAGATTCTGCAGACTTCTCTTTCGGGGGGAGGCTCTTGGCTCAGCTTCAGAGCTGACATGTTCTCCATGATTTAAAAAAAATACTAATAAGGCTAGTTTTTGTTTTCCACTCCCAATAGTTTACATCTTTATGTGTGTCAGAAAAATCCACCATTCTGATGCCTCTGAAAAACCAAGGTTTTCACAACAAGGATAAGTAGGAATCTTGTCCAAGCTAACTCAACATGTCGTCACTTGCAAATTTTTCATTTTTATTGTCAAGTGTACTTACTTCTCTTTGATTTGGGCAGTGACCTCTACCAGTCGAGACACAAAATGGAAAATGGATAGCTCTTTTTCAGCCCAAAGATCTCAAGCATAATCTATGCTTTCTATTGAGGCCGTGTTTCAGAGAGAGAGAGAGAAGAGAGAAGAGAGAGAGAGACTGGTAGATAAATGGGCCAAATCAGGTATAATTGAGATTTTAAAAAGTATTATTTCAGAAGATACTGCAGCATTAAAAATTATAGAGGAAGTATTCCCTGGTAAGAGTGCATCTTCATAAAAAGATTGTGTTGGGCTGGGCATGGTTATGTACACTTATAACTGGGAGACTGAGACAGGAGGAAAACAGATTTGAAGAAAATTTCATCAGCATAGCAAGACTCTCAGCAACTTAGCAAGATCCTGTTTCAAAAAGGGTTGGAGGTAGAGAAGGAAGGTAGAATGGCCTGGGTTCAATCCCCAGTACAAAACAAAGAAAAGAAGAGAGAAAGGAGAGTTAAGAGAGAGAGAGAGAGAGAGAGAGAGAGAGAGAGAGAGAGAGAGAGAGAGAGAGAGAGAATATTATATTGTGAAAATAAAACAAAATACAATATACATCAAGAAATACAAATACAAAGCAGTATACAATATACAACAAAAAATTAGGAGAAAATTTTTTTTGTAAATAATTTATCCTCATAAAAGTGATGTAAGCCAAGAAATGGTTCCAAGCCAGAGATTCAGAAACAAAGTATATAAAAAAAGATGACATGAACCTTATATGTTGGTGTAAAAACTACCTATTTGACCTATTACTCATGGAACAGTTCAGTGACATTCATTATGTAACTATATGATGTCATTCAATTTATGTTTGTTCAATATGTTTTGATAATTTAAAGTCTTTAAAACTTTGTTCTGGGATTTTTTTTAAGTAAGAAATATGCATCTCTAACCAACATGTCAATCTATGTTCCTTGATAGATGTGTTAGCTGAGAATTTCAGCCACTCAATGAAAAATAAAATAACCCAAATTCTGCCATCCAAATCATCACTCACAGAAGAACATTTTGATTTTTTTTCCCCGAGGCTAATTTCAGTGACACAGATAGATAACTACACATTTTAAAAATGCACTCTTTGCCCACCTAGAAAACATATCAAATTAGTGGTTTTGCACTGAAGAAAGCTTGCAGCGCCAAAATCAATTCTGACAGGGTTGACATCAGGTATACCTACCTGTTTTAAGTGTAGCCTAGTGTATTAGCTCTTCCACCACTGTGATAAACACACTTGAAAAGAACAACTTAGAGGAGGAAAGATTTATTTGGCTCATGGTTTTAAAGGTATCGTCTATGACTTTGGCAGAACAGAAATATTGCAGAGTTGGTGTGTGATAGAGGAAAGCTGCTCATGACAGAGGGAAGCAAAAGAGAGAAGAAAAGAAGAGAGAGAGAGAGAGAGAGAGAGAGAGAGAGAGAGAGAGAGAGAGAGAGAGAGAGTCTGACAGAGAGATTGACTAAGGGTCCAGGGACAGTCATAGTCCTCACAGCTATGCCCCAGTGAAGCAACTCCTCCTGCCACGCCCCACCTAGGGGACATAAAAGGGAGAAACTCTCTTATTTGAAGTATGCATGCTTGCTCTTCTGGTGCCTTGTGACTACATGAGATGAGAAGAAAACCTACAGTCTCAGAAATGTCACCCATTGTAGCTGCTATACTTGTATCAACTGAGTCAGAGGGACCACTTCTCCCATATCTCAATTTAAGAGTAGCTACCACTCTCTGCCTTGGGATCTATCAGGGCCATTATTTCTCTCTTTTATCCAAGTTTGGATCAGTCAGCATAGAACATCCAAGTCACTCTAGTAATGGGGTCAACCACTGGACTCTATAACTTTATATACCATCTTGTTTCTCTTCCTATCATTGAATCCCATCCTGTGTGCTCCCTATAACTCACTATCAATCATCAACAAAATATTTTACACTCCAAAAGAATTATCTGTAAGTTCTTTTTAAAATCTTCTTTGTCAATGTTAGATTGATTCTCTCAATAGGTATATAATCTCCTTTAAAATGGTGTGTGTGTTTCTTCTTAATTGCCAGAAGGAAAAATATCAACTCTTTTCACCATTCACTTATTCTATGAAAATCACAGAGCTTTTAATTTCATGATGTTGTAATATAAAATACACCACCTCTTTATAGTTGTCATCTACCAACTCCAGGATGACTCCTTTTCCTTTGTCTTGAATCTTGGCAACGATTGTCATATGTAAAATGTCAGTTCATTTGACATACTAGTATTTAATCAAACCTTTTATCTTCAACTTTTATAAATTCAACAATGAATGACACTAAATCCATTTTTCTCATAGTTTTAAGTTCCTTGTTTTGTTTTCATTTTTTATGTCCCTTTGGCAGAAACACAGTCCTTCTTTAAACCCAATTATTCTCCTATATTGTTTCAATCAAATAAGGAAACAAAACAAAACTATGCTCATTTTTCCCACTTCAAATTCATAATCACTCCTTCTAAAAGATTCATATTTGTATCTTTCAGTACTATATTTCTCTAGTCTATTAAACTTCTAAATCTCCTTAGTAACATTAATAATTTCTTAAATTTTTCCTTGAACATCAAGCATTTTGAACTCTTCCCTATTCTCACTCTTAGTTGACAGCATCATTTCCATTTTACTAAAAAAAAAAAGAACACTTTATGTTTCTCATTCACATCTATCCAATGACGCACAATCACATTGATACACATCCCTTCTTTTTTGAGGATGCCTCGTAAATATAAACCCTTGTCCTTGAATAATCAAACATTTCACAACAGGATTTTTCTCAACAGTTTGTTTACTTTTGATTGAATTGTTCTATCAGTATCAAATTGTTTATATTTATCATATATTTAAAAATTTCTCAAACTTCCTTCTAAGCTATAATTCAAATCCTTCCACATAGGGCAACATTTCCAAAAATGAAATCCTTTAGTTTATCCTAAGCTTTCTAAACTTTTTCCACTAAATGCCTCAGGGATCAGTCTTCAATATCCTGTGATTTTTCTATCTTCATAAACTCCATTGGCAATCTCATCAGTTTTATGCATCATTTATATCCAGATTAACTAACAAATATATATCCAAAACTCAGTCTACTCCTGAACTCTAGACTTTTGTAACCAACTCCTGCTTGGTGCTAATCTCCATATAATTTTATAAGTGATGAATGGTCTACTCAAATTTTATAAATACAAAATTCAAATTTACTCCTGTATCTTAAATGTGTTTCTACTATAGTCATAGTCTTTACTATCTCATTTAGTAGCCATTCCTTTCTTTCAATTGTCAAAGTTTCAAAATAATGTGCAGTAATCCTTCCTTTCTTCTATTTTTATTCCAAATACTTAGCATATTCTATAAAATTTATATTAAAATTATGTAAAAATAACTGAACTATTTCCATCTCAAAAACAATTGCTCAATCCCAATAAACTATGATTCTTTGCTCAAAGTTCTACAATTGCTTCTAAATTGATGTTTGTGCTTCTACCCTTGAGTGCATTTAGTCTATTTTCAACATTGTACTAGAATGCTCCTTTAAGACTAGGTCAGATTTCATTAGTCTTCTCTTCAGTACCTTCCAGTTTTTCTCCATTCTCCCTAAAGAAAAAAACAAAGCTATTGCAATGTTACGTGAAGCCTTCCATGGTTTGGTCTCTGTATTGTACCTCTCTTGATTCCTTCCTTGATACCAACAGCATTCCCCTTTCTTCTTAGAGCCAGGGCATGTCTTAGTCTCAAGGCCACTGTGCCCACTGTCTTATCTTTCTGAAGTTTTCTTTCCTAGATCCCCACCAATAATTCATTCATTGTGTTTAAATATTTATGCCAATAGCACTCACTCCTAAAGACTTTGATTATCCCCTATATAATATTAGACCTTACAGCCACTGCATAGTTTCTAACATGGCTCTGAAATATGAATCCTGTTCTAATATATGTAAGCAGTGATGTTAGTGCTTTTTGTATGCCTCTGCTTCTTCTTCCCCCTGCCCCATCGCAGCCCCACCTAGAACAATGGCTGGTTCACAACAGTCTCAATAAATATTATTAGAATGAATACATGTGTAAGTAGAATTATGACTTACCCTTCATCCAATCTTTGTCACAGTTTTAAGTGTCACAAAAGGTAGAAAAATACTCAGAATATTTCAGTTTAATATAGATTTTGTTAAATTCTGAGTCCAATAGACTCAAGATATTATGCAACCCCAGTGGCACATTTGAGGAGACCCTTCTTTCCATCTGTCTTTAGACACAGCAATTTATTTGGCAGTGCTTAGGACATACACTACTATGAAATGACATTTTTGGTGGAATTTTCCTATTTAATTTTAAAAACAGAAACAGGAAGAAAGAAAGGAGGGAGGGAGGAAGAGAAGGAAAGGAGAGAGGAAGGAAGGAAAGAAGGAAGGAAGGAAGGAAGGAAGGAAGGAAGGAAGGAAGGAAGGAAGGAAGGAGAAAGAAAGAAAGAAAGAAAGAAAGAAAGAAAGAAAGAAAGGAGAAAGAAAGAAGAAAGAAAGAAAGAAAGAAAGAAAGAAAGAAAGAAAGAAAGAAAGAAAGAAAAAAGTGGGCGGGCCAATGTGTGTGGGCCCTCCAAATGACAACTGGGGACTTTTTGGTGGGTATCTAGTCTCCAACCACATATATACTGTGGAAGTCTCTCCCAGAGCTTAGAAAGTAGCAGTGATCATGCCCTTATTTTGTAGATACAGAAAACTGGAACTTACGATAATTGATTTCATTATCATATAATCTCACTGAAATCATTCATCTTTAATCAAAGCTAAAGATCTTTGTTTGAGACCACTAGGGATGGTATTACCTAGGTAACTCAGAGCAACTTCTCCCCACAGGCAGCACTGCTGCACAGAGCCTGGCACTTATCTTTAGAGGTATCATTTTCATTAAAATCTCATGAATTCTCTAAATATCTGAATTAGTTGAACAAGTATCCTCATCCTCTTTCTGCCTCAATAACACATGCTTACATATTTATTTAGGAAATACAGAGTTTGGGATATAGCTCACTGGTTGAGGCTAGGCTAGCATGCAGTGTCATTAGTTTGATCTCTAGCAACACACACACACACACACACACACACACACACACTAAATTTTATTTTATAGGGATTTGTTTTAGAATTATATTCTATAAGCAAAGTATACTTATTTTATAAAGAATTATTTTGTGGACTTTTTCCTAAATACATTATTTTTTATTAATGAAAGTATTAAAGTAAATACTACATCATTTCTCATGACTTATCTTAGGAGAGTGCCTCTAATAATGACTTTATTTTCCTCTTTGAAGAATATTATAATCATTTGGTTAGAAAATGTGCTCTTTCTGTATTGACAAGTGTCACTAAATACCATCATGTATATGCAGTTGTATTTATTTATAGCCCTGTCTCCCCCAGTGGACTAAAAGTTCTTTAGTGGAAGAGAACTATTTCTGTTTTTGCACACCAAATATATTTTACAGTGATTGGAACTTAAGAGTTTTTTAAAGTTATAGACTATTTGGAAAGAGAAAAAACTATCTGTCCTTTACTATAAAAGCATATTGCATAATATGATAAATGAGGAAATTATGTGTGTTCTACAATTCTGTTGTACAGATTTTGTTCATTTAGAGAAACACCCATACTTAAAATAAGCAGTTAGTACTATTGCAACTTATAAAAGTCATCTAAATCACAATTTTGCATTAATTTTGTATTGACTCAAATGACAACTCTGTGTATTGTTTGAAATAATCATATACTATCTTTAGGAAATAAAGAATTTAGGAGAATGAGGAAGACTATGTGTCCTTCTTAAAAGGAAATAGTGTCTTTAAATCCACAAGTATCTCCACTAGTTTAAAAAAGGCATTTTTAAAACTTAATTTTTTTTACAAAAATATGTTTAAAATGCATTGTTGTTAGATTAAGAGCCTTATGAAACCAGGATACAATTTATTTACCATGATTCAACCCAGTGACCAAGAGTTGCCTTTACTAAGAATACTCATTATGAAAGGAAATTGTGATTCTAGTGCTTTGTATCTGAAGGGAGTGACACAGTCCACGCAGTCAGGTTATGAGAGAAGGAGAGGTCCAAGTTAACATGTTTATGTCAAAGGGGCCACCTGTTCTATTACATTCATCTCTTTCTGAAAATGTAAACCAGATGTTCTCTGACCATGGAAGACCAGGACTGGCATCCAAGAGAAATCCTTGCCTTTGTTTGTATCTGCGCCAACACCTGCCTTGTTACCTTTAACTCCCCCCGGAGTCTTCCCCATGGCATTCAGAGAAAATGTTGATTAGGAATTTGGAAGAGGGGACTGCCGCTCCACTGTATTCCTGACAACCACAGAGATTAGATGTTCCATACCAGTGAGAAAAGACAACCATGGCAAAGGTAGAGCCTATAATGCAAAATAGTGATTTTTTATTGAGCACAAACACTTATATAGAAGCTGTCATTTCTTCATGGCAAGATGTCCTTGTTTCCTCGCCACCTTGCTCAAAGGAGCTGTCAGGTCAAGAGAGGGGAAAAATGAAACAAATGCTTTTTCTCTTTCAATTTCCCAGCAGGGGAGCCCTGTTGAAATGCCAGGCATGGCCTGCTGCTTTCAGCATCAACAGATGGCAGCCGGCTGCATTCCTTGTGTTTGTTTCCCATTCAGCAAATTGCAGGTCACATCTGGTCTAGCCTCTGCTTGGTCTGAACAGATGGGAGTTCACATTCTTTATAGGTAGTGGGTTGAAAAAAAAAATAGGCAAAAAAGGAGTGTGAAAGAAAGAAAATAGAAAAAAAAAAAAAAGATAGAGAAGCATATGAAGTGGTGACCAGGAAACCTGAACAGCTGGTACAATTTCAGTATCAGCAACCATTTAACCAGATCCCAGCCAATGATCAATGGAATAGAATCATACCTGGATACAACCAAGCAGCTTAGGACAGTGAAGAACCAGCTTCCTAAGGAGGCAAAGAGTTGTGCACAATTCAGTTTACCCTCCAAAGGTGCTACAACTCACATTTTTCTACCCTGATTTCTAACTTTTAGAAAGGTCATTTTTGTTTTATGGTTTTGAAATGCTACTATGCAGTGCTAAGCCACTCTAACCTCTCCTGGAAGAATGTTAAAATTGAACTACATTCTATTAAGTGGTTTATGGGTAAACTGGCCAGAGGATTCATGGTTATTACGTGCTTTCAGAGCAATACAAATGTTCCTAAACAAAGTGAATATGTAAAAAAAAGTTATATTTGAATGCTCATGATAATTATTAATATTGGTTATTAACTATGCACACACAAGAGCATATTCTGATTTAGTAGGTTTAAAACATTGTTTCTAAATTTAATTTACATAAAATTCACCTGGAGCATTGTTCAATACATAGGCACAGAAACTCACCTACAAATGCCATGATTCTGATTCACAGCATTGGAGAAAATATAATCATGTATCTTCTAATAAATATTCCAAGACTTATATTTATACCTGTGAATTTTGAGGAGCATTTCTATTTAAAATGATCTGTTTCTATTTCAGATGTAAAGAATACTTGTAAATATCCGAAATGTAGGTTAATGTTTCGCAAAGCTATCTACACTATACAGCATGGAATTCAAAAGAGAAATCAGGAACAGAAAATTTTATTTGGTAAATAAGCACTTTTTTGTGTGAGAATGAGAGAGATAAGAATCTATGTTTGTATTCATATTTGCCTGTATAGTTAGTTATGCGACAATACTTATTTCGGAAATGTGAATTTGTTCCAATGCGTTGGATATATTAGGGAACGATTTGTGCATAACATGAATTTCACGTTTGCTTATGCACAATTTATCTTCAAGAAATACTAGGAAAAGGCTGAAAACTGTATCCAGCTAAATGCCACTAAACAGAAATCCATAAAACATACATGTCTGCCTACCTGCACATATGTACATACACACTTACCTCACAAGTCTACTAGCTCTCTCAATTCACTTCTTTTGCTTTATATCACATGTGGTGTTAAAACTTCGAATTAGATTTCAGATACCCACTATTGGTGGAGCAAAAGTTCTTACCTTGTAGTGGCCAAGAATCAGAGAGAATCCAGAGAGTAAGGGGTTTGGGAGTGTGTCCCAATATCCCCTTCAAGGGCACATACTCAATATGCTACTCTTTCTACTAGACCCTATTTTCCAGTAGCCCTACAAAATTTTAGAACATAGCCTTTGAGGGGTATTTCAGATCCACACTATAATAAGCACTATAAAACTTCACATCTAGACATGTGCTCCAAAGCCTTATGATAGAATATTCCTAACTTCCTCATCCTACCTATTGTGAGATAACTATATTTTAATTCACTAGTTCTTAGAAAATTATAACATAAACTTAAGTGCATGACTCTAATTCTGAATCACAGGAATGTTTCTGTTTGGCCAACTGGATGTATTAATAGGCTGATGTACTGAGCAAGAATGTCAACAGGGCAACATAGTCATCAGGATGATAAGTGATAGGAGATGGAATAAACCTAAGAGGTCTGAAATTCGAATCTACTATATGTCCTCTCTTTTAAAATTACTAGCCTTTAGTTTCCTAGTCACTAAAATGGGAGCGGTGTTTTTAAGTGATCAAAAATGTGCCTGATGGTATGTTGTGTCTGATAGGAAATAAACACATCATAAGCATAACTACTTTATGATTCAACGTAGCCACTTTATTGGAGACATTTTCCTTCTCAAGCAATTCCTTCCATCAAGCATATGCCTGAGAGTTCTATTCTTCCCATTGTTCCTAAACATGCCCAAACTCTTCCTTCTTCTTCAACATTATTCAACCTCCTTCAAACTACTGATGCACTTATGATCCGAACTGCTCCTGTGCCATTTGTGAACTAGTACTTAATCCATAACTGTATTCCTCATCAGCAATGGGGCAGGGAGCATTCTAGAATATCTCAGAGAACTATTGCTAAAATCAAGTAAAAATCTTCCTAAATAATAGTTTGCACAATTTTAGGTATATGGTAATTTTTCAGCAAAGTTAACTATTATACATAGTACTTTACATTTTTTGAGTATGTCTTTTTGTGTATGTATTATTATGCATTTGCAATTTGTTTTCTTGAAGTTTTAATGCTGCCTGAGACTTTTAATCATAGTTTATCCATACTCTTCACCCCAGTTGAAATGACTCCCCAATTTCCTTTTAAAAAGCTTATTGAATGCTGCTTTCATCGTGATTTTCCTTTTCTTTTACAAAAAGAAAAGACATGAATTTTGGAGAAAGTGATTTATATGGGAGGTGATTGGAGAAAGCTCTTGAAGGGAGATTAGTGAGATAAGGAAGTCAAAGTGGTCTGCAGAACAGAGCAAGTTACCATGATGGACCCTCTTACTGGGGAGCCCCGGAATACGCTTCAGCTTGTCCCTTTCCAAGTGCCATGAAATTGTGGTGCTAGTCTCCAATTCCAATTTACCATCAGCTTTGGGCTATTCCCTGGAGCATTAATAGCTGTCACATGGTACCTAGGTCAAGAGAAGAGCTCTGAACATCAGAACAAAACAAGGCAGATGCTTCCTCCCAGATAACATCAACTCTATTGGAAATAGGTTTAGGTCCACTGCAAGAAAGACACTGAAAACATCTAATACAGTTGGGATCTCCCATGCTTGCATATGAATATACATGCTGTTCTCTCCCATGGCAACATCATGCTTATTTCTTATTTGGTCATTAAATTTCAACTTACCCTTCATAACACAACTCAGGTGATACTTCTTCCAGGTGGTCTTCATGATATAAGATGTAATGCAGGTGCACTTATTTTTCATGATCAGATATAATGTACGTGTAATAGGATCCTGCACTTCTACCACACTATTTAAATTACTTGATATTAATGAACAGGTATCTTTTCTCCTACCAAACTTGATTATAAGCTCCTTAACAATGAAAAATTGTATCCCAAGCTTTGTGCTTGGTCCCTGGCACAGTTTATTTGCAACAGCTACTACTTAAAGAAATGTTTATTTTTAATAACTGCCAGATCCCAGATACTTTTGAGCATAATCAAGGCTAATTAAAGTGATATTCACTAAATATCTATTGAAAATACATACCAGAGATCAGAGAGTTTGCCTTTGTTCATAAGTGAACAACTCTTAAAGCAGTATAACAGGGGTAAATTTGTTTTTTCTTTTTTCTTATTCTATATGGTATTCTGTACTCCAAGGATAGACTCCCCTTCGTGTCACTTATTCTATGTTGTGCCATTAATATTACTAGAAATGGTTGATCTTAGTTGGTGCTAAGTAGTTCAAGGTTAATCAATCACAGTCTCTTTGATGTGCACCAGAGTGAAAAGCAGCATGAGAGCTCCAACCCAGTCATCATCTTAGCTTCAGTTCTGAGCACAGGAGCTTTTTATACTCATCAATGCAAATTATGCACCAAAAAGAGCAATTCCTAGAACACTAGTATTTACTACTTTTCCACAAATATCACAGTAAAATAAAACAATGCAATCTTCTATAATAAGAAAAAAAATGATGTAGCTATGTGAATGCTGCATTATAATTGCTTTTCCAATAATTTAAGTTAAACTAAAATAATTATCTTAAATATACTCATAATATTTATCAAGAGAATTATTTCAGAAACTCTGACTATCAGTGTTCATCTTTAAGTCAAATTTTATATTCATTATTATTTTTCAAGACTCTTTTTCCTTACAAGGAGTTGAGTGATTAGAATTCCAAAACTAGTAAAAAGATTTCAAGTTGCTTATGAGAAACAGACTTAGTTTCTTCATATCTTATTGTTGTTGTTTTTAAATTCTATTCTCAGGAATATTCAATTTTTTTTTGGTACTGGGGATTGAACTCAGGGGTATTCTACCTCTGAGCTATACTCCCAGTCCTATTTCTTATTCTTTATTTTGAAACAGGGTCTCACTAAGTTGTGGAATGCCTCACTTAGTAGCTGAGGCTGGCCGCGAAGCCGGATCCTCCGGTAAGGGCCTCCCAAATGCTGGAATTACAAGCGTGCACCATCACTCCTGGTTTAGTAATAGTCAAATATTTTGAGTGTTGATGAAAGAGATTTGAGGTTATAAGCCAATTTAGCTTTCCCTCTACCTTTACTTTAATGGTGTAAGAGTCTCCACACCATGTTAGAAAGAAAAAAATCTTTCACTGATGACGCATACTGTTCAGGGGTACACTAATTGGTATTTTGAAATAAATACTTACGATGTATAAACTGCCCTCAATGTACCATGAAATATGCCATGTTGTATATCCATCTCTCACAAAGCCTAGTGCCTATCACAAACAATGATGGAGATAATTAGATTAAGTTGATTTGATTTTTTTTGTATGTTTATTATTTTAGATGTTTTGGATAGTACCAAGATATGGTAAAACATGTGATGGGTTGGATTTTTCTACCCTTTATCAAACAATCATGAAGATAAATTACATTGAACTAGCAGCTCGCCAGCCAAACAGTGTTTAAATTGTTAGTGTGAAGCTGAAACTTAAAGCTAGGGGATGATGCAATTTTTATTGGTGATAGAGTTTGAGTGGAAAAATCATAACCATTCTAGCTAAACTTTCTAGTTTTGTACTATGCATTATAAATAAATTGAAGTGGCAAAATATAGCTAGAGGGGAATGTTAAAATAAAGGAATTTACAAACTACTGTGTTACAAAGGTCAACTTCTTTATGAGAAGACAAATATGCCTGCATTTTAATTATATTATAAAGTTATAAAAATAATTTGTATACCGGGATCCTCCGGTACGGACCTCCCAAATGCTATGCTCCCAATCTATGAAAGAAAGAAGAGAACATTGAGAAAACTCTCAATGTTTCTCTCACTGACATTGTTTTTCTTTCCTGTGGAACTTTGGAAAAATTATGCATGTCTTTAGATTGCATTTTCCTCTTCTGTATACTGAAGTCATTAGATGACATGATTGCAGAGCCTTATATTTTAGAGAATTTCATTAACAATCCATACAGATTTAATGTATATAAATTAACTATTGTGAAAATAGTTATATTCTATCCCCACACTTAAGACAAAAAATGTTTTAAACTGGCTCAAAAAGTAATTAATTTTATTAAAAGTTTTAATTTGCTAGTCACCATGCTAAGTTTATGCTATTTTTTCTGTAATATTTTTAGTATCATTTTCTCCAACATTAGGCCTGCCTGCCTGCCCCACTCTCTCCCTCCCTACCTCTCTCCCTTTATTCTTTTCTTCCTTCCTTCTTTTCTCTTTCTTTCCTTCCTATACTCCCAAGGATGGAACCCAGACTCTTATGCATGCTAGGAAAATAACCTGTCACTGAGCTACACACGTAGCTCTTATTTTTTTTTCCCTTTTATCATATGTAGAGTTTGTTTTGTCTATGACTTCTCTATTGATAGAATTAAAGTTGAGATACCCCAGGGAATGTGACAATGAATGCTGAGGTGTTAATATTAAATCACTACATTACTACGTGTGTGTTGAGTTCCAGTGGTAGAACAATGAAGTCATGGGTAAACTCTCTGGTATGAGCTTATTAGAGTAGATTCCAAATCATAGCAATTTTTCTACCTGTTTTAATTCAAAGGTTGGTATTTGACATTCACTTCCTGGAAAAGTAGAAATGGAGGGATTAGCCATAACATATTGAAACATTTTGTAAATCTTCTAAAATTAAAACTGTATAAAATAATATAAATAGATAGATGAATGAAATAGAATAAAAAGCTCAGAGAGAAATTCGAGAATGTTTGAAAATTCCATATACAATGAGATTGGCATTTCAAAATGTTGCAGAATATATGAACTTTCTAATAAATGGTAATAAGACAACTGTATAGAATTCAGAAAAAGAAAAAACAATTGAGGATTTATTTCAGCTACTAAGCAACAAAATGATCCAAATCAATCCTGTGGTATAGATATAAAAATACAATCAAGAGAACACATAAGTAAATTTATTTGTTACATGGGCTCATCTTTCCTCAATTTGTCTCAATAAAACAGAAAAAAAATATTTATAATTTCATTACATGACATAAACACCACAGGAAAAATCAAAAGATAAGAACAAATTGAGACAAAATATCTTAAAATTTTCTCTTAGATAAAACACCAGCAAAAAGATGAAAAAGCCTTCTAGATAAAATTATGTAAAATGATAAAAAATGTCCAGAGATTAAAAATATTGAAAGTGCCTCCTGAGAAAATGAAAAGATGTTCAGATCCAAGCTAAATATCTATTAGTTATTAATGAAAATTCTTTACATTTTATAATGACATATTTCAAAAGAGATGACAAAAAAGTGGCATTCTCAAAATTGCTAGTGGGAATGGAAAATTAAATCCAATGGGAATGAATTTGAAAATATTCAACAAATGTTTAACTTTTAGATTGGAATTTTTAAACATTGGATTAAAATTTTATACAGCAATACCCAATTTTAGAATTTTATCAGGAAACATTAAGGCAAAGTTAAAATCAATCTATATACAGAGTACCAGTAAAACCAAATACTGGGGAAAAAAACTAATACATAAGCAAGAGATTGGTTGAATATGCTCCAGTATATTCAAGCATTTAAATACTACTCAGTTGTTTAAATAAAAATGGATAAAAGAATTAGAATTGTTTGAATGTGTAATTAAGTATCCTCTCATTTACTCTGCAATAAGATATTTTTTTTGAACTGGTATCCTAGAATAGAAGTAAACTATAATTTTTCAAATATATATATCTAATTTTTGGTTCCTAATATAGTCCATTTGCATTTGACTAATACATCCAGTAGAAAAAAAAAAGGAGTAAAAGAATGCAAAAAGCCACTCTCTGAATAGATATGGATGATATGGGGAAAATAAGCACACTATAATAATACCTATGGGAAAATCAAATTTTAACTTAAATAAAAATGTCTAATGATGTATATGTGTAAAATATTACCAGCTCACATCCTAAATTGTGTTTTTTACAACTTTCCTATTAACAGAATCAATTCTCTCTATGTCTAATACTTTTATTATTTTAAATTGTTACAAAATAATTATATAAATTCATAAAGTCTTTGATATTTTAATACATATATATATTGTAGAATGATCTACAAATTTAAAATAAGTCAAAACTTTCTTTTCTAACTCTATTCAGACTTCTGTCATTTTGCTGTAGAGTAAAAACAATGTAACTTTAGAGATACCTTAATTACCTCAACTATGTAGTAGATAAAATTAAAATAAAGCTAAACTTTTAAGTTACAAGTGAGAAGTAAAATGCAAGCCTAGTTGATGAAAGAAGAGTTTTTACTTATTCTATAAGTCACAGAAAGAGGACAGAAGTAGATCCAATAAAATATTATAAAGTAACATCAGAAAAAAAGATTGTAAGTAAGAAATTCCCAAATCCATCCCTCCATAAGAACAACTAAACTTCTGGCAAAGCCATTAAAATCAATTTTCTGCAAGTCTGGACATTATCAAAAGCAACTTAGGAAGCACTTATTTGATACAAAGTGTGGAGACACAGCAAAATCTGCAAGATTTGTGGCATTTTATTTTGTCCATGAATCATCCCCGTCTTCTCAGTTCAGTAGCAACCTTGAAAGTAATGAATTGTTATCTGTTGCATTCTTTCTCATTCTTAGTAAAATTTTGATCAAAATTAATCAACAGCCATTTAGGATCCTCTAATACTATCAAATTCTTAGGAGGAAACATAAGGATAAATCTTCATGCTCTTGGACTAAGTAATTACTTCTTAAATATGAGACCAAAAGCATAAAAGAGAAAGGAACAAAAAATAGTAAATCAAATTTTATTAATCTAAAAATCTTGTACACTAAAAAGTAATCCACAAAATGTGATGAAAATATTTAAAATCATATATCTCATAAGCGTCTAGACCCAGAATATGTAAAGGATTTTTATAACTCAATACTAAAAAAAATTAAAAAATAGAATTAAAGAAACATCATCAAAAAATCAGAATGAGATACCATTTTATATCCACTGTGATGGGTACAATGCATAAATGGTAAATAAGCACCAAGTAGGAACAACGCAAATATCCATCAATTTATTAATGAATAAAAAATGGTTATATAGCCATACTATGGTTTATATATCATTTAGCCATATAAAAGAATTAATTACAAGTATACATGCTACAATTATGCTAAGTACAATAAATCATTCAGAGGTCATATATTTTATAACTCCATCTTCATAAAATGTTCAGAATGGGCAAATTGATGAGAGACAGAATGTAAATTAGTAATGATCACGATATGTAGGGAAGGATGAATTACAAGGTACCAGATTTATTTTGGTGACAGTTCAACTATTCTTGAATTAGGCAGCAGTGATAGATTTTCAAAATACTATAAGTGTCCTAAATTCAACTGAATGGTACACTTTAAAGTTACTGAAATGGTGAATTTTATGTAAGTTTTATCACACTTAAAATCATGAATATATTATAATGAGTTAAATTAGTTATATTTAAAATATAAATAGATGTCAATTTTTTGTTTGTTTAAAACCATGATACAGTAAGCAAAATGTTTTTTTAAAGTAAAATTACTTTTTTCTAAGAAAAATAAAACATATTGATGGACTTCTCTTTGAAAAAATTTATTTACTATCTAGATTCCATTGCTTTCTAAGAATAAGCATATTCACACTTAAGTAATGCTTAAATGATGAGAAAGATTTAATTACCATTGCTATTAAACATAAAAATAAGCAATTGAATAGATGAGGATAGATCTGAGGAAATGTCATAAAACAGTGAAGAAAATAAGCCAATATCTCACCCAAATCCACCTGCCAGGATTTATTACTCCTGGAAGATATCTGCTGTTGCTAATGCTTATCTGATTCTCTCTCCTATAGAATCATCCATTCTTTACTCCATAGGATTCTTCCAGAACTAAATCTATCCAGATCTGGGATGGACATGTAACTAGGTCTACACAGACCATTATACCAAGATGGTCCTTGTAATTAAATTATGAATGAGTATGTCTCAAAAAGAGGCAATAATAGTATTTGATATGATTGATTCCTTACATATGCAATATAATACTATAGGCACTGGCCCTATATGAATAGATTAAGTGAAAATTGATTAAACATCAATAAAATAACAACTTACTTCCTCAGATACATTAACTACATGAGTCAAGTGCTCAATGGTCACAATTGTTTGCATTCTACATTGGAGAGTTCAGATGATAGATACAAAATTTCCTTCACTGTAAAATTTCGTTGGACAGTATTATTATAGGACATCTGGATCAGCACTATTTAGTAAAAGTATAATGGTAGATATGCATGTAGTTTTAAATTATTTATAGACATGTTCAAACTAAACTTCACTAAAGTGAAGCAGGTGAACTTGTTGTATTTTATTTAACCTATCAAATAAAAATGGTATAATTTTGATTGTCATGAGATTCTTTTTTTGCATTTTTGTAATATGTTTTCAAAGTCTAGCATGTATTTTACATGGAAAACACATTTCAGTTTGTATCATACACTTGAGTTTGTATCAGCCACATTTCAGTGTTCAATAGTCAAGTAGGATTAGTAGCTACCATATTGGATAGTGTAGAACTAGAATGTAGATCAGAATTTCTTACCTAGGCATTGATATTTTGAAATAAATATTTATTTGAGGGGGCTATCTTGTGCGTATCAAGATGGTTACCTACATCCATGGCCTGTATATATTAGATACCAGTCATTTCATAACTCAATTGTGACAAATATCATTCTGTGTAGATATTGCCAAATTGTCCTTATTTGAGATCTAGTACTCTAAAGGAAAGAATATGCTCCTTTCATTTGAGGCCACTGAAAATAATACTGACACAAGCCTAGAGTCACTGCATCTACCAAGCAGAAGCTGGGAATTAAAACAGCAGAGCAGCAGCCAGAATAAAAAAATGGGAAGATTTGAGTCTTGGGGAAATAATTTCAGTGGCTTGCTCAAGCTTCACCTGAATGCCTTTATACCTGTAGACCTTTCAGTGACATAAACCAATACATTTCTTTCTGCGATCTAAGCGTTTTGATTAAATTATCCCTAATTTGCAGCTGATATAATCCTAAATTATCGGCCATTGCAATCTAAATATATAAAATGCACCCATTAATATTTCTACCTCAAAAAGTAATTATTATTTTCTTTTCCATATGATTTATGACAGCTCTATTCCCCTTTCAAGAGTTACTATATACAGAATAAAAGTGTTTTCACATGCTTTATGTTTCAGATAAATGAATGCAATTTTAAGCTCTTTGCTTAGGTATCTGCATTAACTATGTCCATTATTAATAAAATTCATTCATCAAAATCCTATAATAAATTGGGTTTTATATATAATTTTAATTGGTTATTTATTTTGACTTCAATCAGTTTCAAATGAAAAAATTATACAGCCTGTGTGGCAGTTCTGACTGGGAGTAAAATTGTAGTTTTTCTTTTTGCTGTTTGGTTCACTTTTATTAGAACACTACTTGACAATCTCATCACCCTTTGATGTTGCCAAAAATAAAGATGCAATTGAAAAACAGCATTAATCATGGCTTGATCATGTGTCATCATCTTTATATGTGATCCTAAGTCAGACACTGAAGATTGTCATTAAAAAGTAAAAAGACTACTTTGAAATTGATCCAGCTAAAATAATTATTTCAAGAAAGAAAGATAAAAGTCAGTTTCACGTGTCCAAAGGAAATTTTGGCATGAAATTTCTCTCACTTTAACTTTGGAAAGTTTAACGAAGTCTCATGATTTTTTTTATTCATATAAATGAACCCTACCGATACTGCTATGTACATGTCCTTCTTAATGTGTAAAATATAAGACTATTTTCAAAAGATACTTTTAACAACAAAAAAGGAGTTACAAGTATTTTGAGAGTTATGATGTTATTTTATCTAATTAAATTTGATGTATCTGCCCAGAGGCTAACATACCTAGAGGCGCTTTATCTCTTTTCTCATTTACTTACCCTCTTTACAAAAGAAAGAATATGTGAAGAATTTTTATAGAGGGATGGCCGGAAATAGTATCCCTTTAAGTTAATATATGATTCAAAAATAGCTGATTATAGGATGAAGTAAGCAGAACTCTTCTTCTTTCTTTTATTTTTTAAGTCGAAGTCTTTGCTTTTCTTCCTACTTTTAAGTTCTTTGGAAGCTGAAATAAAAATTGTTGAAAAATTACATGATATTTTTGCTATGAATACTTTATATATGAATTTTATCATATTGAGGTAATTTCCATTGATTTCTTGCTTGTTAAGAGGTTTTATCAGGCAAGAGTGATGAATGTTTTTTATTGTTTTGTCTGCATCAATTAAGGTGACCATGTGGATTTTATTATTATTTTTTATTGATGCATTGTAATCATACATCTTTGTTAGGTACAAGCTGATAAAGGCATATGTTCATCTGTTGATGGATACCTGGGTTGGTCCCATAATTTGGCTACTGTTGAGTTGTGCTGCTATAAACATGGATATGTATATATTACTATAATATTATGATTTCAATCCCTTTAAAAAGATACCCATGATTAGCATAGCTGGGTCATATGATGAATCCATTCCCAATTTTCTGAGGCATCTCCACACTGATCTCTATAGTGGTTGTATGAATTTGCAATCTGACCAATAGTGTAGAAGAGTTCCTATTTCCCCACATCTCTGCCAGCATGTATTGTTTGATTTCTTGATGATTCTAGTTAGGGTTAGAGGGAATCTCAGTGTAGTTTTGATTTGGATCTCCCTTATTGCTAATGGTGTTGAACAATTTTTTATGTATTAATTGACCATTTGTATTTATTCTTTTGTGAAGTATCTATTTATCCCTATTGCTCATTCTTTTTTTTTTCATGTTTTTTTTCAGTACTGGGGATGGAACCCATGGGCATTCTACCTCCAAACTATACCCCCATCCCTATTTTTTATTCTTTTATTTGGAAACAGGGTCTCACTAAGTTGCAGAGAGCCTCACTAAGTAGCTGAGGCTGGCTGTGAACCCAAATCCTCTGGTCTCAGCCTCCTAAGTACTGGGATTACAAGTGTGCGCCACCATGCCCAGCTTATTGCTCATTTCTTGATTGATTTTTTTAAATGTTAAGTATTTTAAGTACTTTGTATATTCTAGATATTAGTCCACTATTGGAGGAATAGCTGGCAAAGATTTTCCATTTTGTAGATTCTCCTTAGACTCTTGATGGTTTCCTCTGATGAGCAGAAACTGTTTAGTATAATGCCATTCCATTTATTAATTCTTTAATTCTGAATTTTATTTAATTCTTTAATTTCCTGAGCTTTGGGGGTCTTATTGAGGAAATTTCTACCTGTGCCTATATGTTGGACTATTGGATCTATACCCAAACACATACACTGGAGAAAAGATGGCCTTTTCAACAATGGTTTTGGGAAAATTGGTTAATTTGTAGAAAAATTAAATTAAATCCCTACCTCTTACCTTGCATAAGAATCAACTCGAGATGGATCAGAGACTAGAAACTTAGAAATTACTAGAGGAGGGCATAGGTCCAAGAGTTCAACATTTATATATTAGATCTTTAAATGTTTGATAAACTTCAACAGTGATGCCATTAAGTTTAGGGTTTTTCCTTGTTGAAAGATTTTTATTACTAATTCAGTTAATTTGCTCTTCTGGTTTTATATTTCTTCATTGTTACCTAATTTGTTGGTATATAATGAATGATTCATAGTACTCTTTTAAAATTTTTTCCACATTTTGTATTATCAGTAGAAATAACCTCACTTTTGTTTCTGATATTAGTTACATTTCTTTTACTGGTTTTAATTGATGTAGTTAATGTTTTTTTTTTTAATACTGCTGATGTTTTTTAAGAGTCACCTTTTGGTTCTATTGATATTTCTCTGTTTTCTAGGTCATTTGTCTGTGTTCTAATGATCAGTATTTACTTCCTTTTACTAGCTTTATTTTAGTTTTCTTTGTTGTTGTTATATGATAAGATGTTCATGATTACATATTTTACTTTTTTAAAATATGTTAATAGCTTTAAATTTTCTTATTACTACTGCCTCCACAACATCCCAAATATTTGGATATATTATGTTGGCTTATCTTTAAGTATTTTTAATTTCTCTTGTGATTTCCTCTTTGATTAAATGGTTGTTTAATGATGACTTCCTTAATTTCCAACAATTTATATTTTTATTTCTAGGAATGATTTTTAATTCTGTTCATATGGTTATAGTTGGGAAGATACTTTGTATGATATCTACTTTTTAAAATCTATTGATATTTAATTTGTGATCTAATATATGGTTTGTTCTATAGAAAGTACCTTGTGTGCTAATGAAGAATGTATATTCTCTTTTTTTAGGGTAGAGTGTTCTGTGCAAGTTTGTTAGATCTAGTTGATTTATTGTGTTATTTAAATACTCTATATCTGTCGGGAGGCTGAGACCGGAGGATCCGGGTTCGCGACCAGCCTCAGCTACCTAGTGAGGCCCTCTGCAACTTAGTGAGACTCGGTTTCAAAATAAAGAATAAAAAATAGGGCTGGGGGTATAGCTCGGAGGCAGAATGCCCCTGAGTTCAATCCCCAGTACCACACACACACAAAAAAAAAATACTCTATATCTGTACCTATCTTTGATCTGGTCGTTCTATTCATTATTGGAAGTGATATTGAAATCTTCAACTGTTATTTTAAAATTAATATTTCCTTCAGTTATGTTACTGTTTTATTCAAATGTATGGTAGTTTCTTATTAGGTGCATAAACATCTATTAACCATTGTATCTTCTCACTATATTGAATAAATAACATTCTCCTTTGTCATTATAATCTGTTTCCTGATGTAATGTCAATTTTGTTTGATATTGATATAGAAGTCCCTGTGTCTATAGCTATCATTTACATAGGATCTCTTTTTCCATTCACTTTTAAACTATTTGTGTTTTTGTATATAAAAGTAGACTATACATAGAGAGTATATAGTTAAATATATACATTTAAATTCATTCTGTCAACCTGTGTCTTTTGCTTGGAGAATTTAATGCATTTAAATTTAAAGGGGCCACTGATAAAGAGAAACATCTGCCATTTGGCTGTGTGTTGTCTATGCATCTTATAGCTTTTCTTGTCTCATTTCCCAAAATATTAGTTTTTTTTATGTTTTTAGCTACCTTTTTGGGCATTGAAATATTTACATTTTCTTTCATTTATATAACTCCAACTATTTTATTTGTAGTTATCATGAGGATTATATCTAACACCCATAAATTATAATACTCTAAGTTGAATTCATACCAGCTTAAATGTGATAACACATTAAAAACTCTGTTCTTTTCCCCATCCAGGTATTCATGTCACAAAATTACATCTTTACGTACTCTTTGTCCAAAACCAAACTAATAATTGCTTTGGAATGCATTAGTTTCTTAAACCATATAGAAAACAAAAAGTAGAGTTACAAATGAAAGCTACAGTAATAGTAGCATTTGTAAATTTTTATATGCTTATCTCTACTGATGCTTTTATTTTTCCTATCAAAAGTCTACTTTTTGATGGAGATGGAACTGAATGGAGCTCTCTACAGCCCTCCTCAGTCCCATCAGTGGCTTCACTGTGTATCTGAGATTGGTGTGGCCTGTCACCAGATGGCTGGACTGCTTGGCCAGATCCACACTGCCTGTCAGGCATCAGGTGGTCATATCAGAACACATCACAGTTCTTAAAGATTCTTGGATGCACTTCTCAAAACCCTTGCCCCAACAGTTTCTGTATAGTTACTAAAATATCACACAGAATATGTTAACTAGGAAAAATTCACTATGCTGTACTATCCGCAGGACATCCTTTTAGGATTCTTATCTCTGAAACATGACTTCTTATTGCAGGAAAACCTCTAAAAGGTATTGTTTTACAAAAAGGAAACTCGAGACAAATTTTAGGAAAGCAGTTAACATTCTTTCATTTTAGCCTGCAGAACTTCTTTAGCATTGCCGCTGTAAAGATGTAGTGGTCCAACTTTCAGTTATTTGGGAAAGTCTGACAATTTTACTGATACATGATTCTTGGTTGAGAGCTTTTCTCTTTCAGCACTTTGAATAAATCAGCCCTCTGCCTTCTGACCTCCAGAGTGTCTGATGAGAAATATGCTGAAATCTTACTGATGTTCACTCAGATGTGATGAGTTGCCCCTCTCATTTTCCTTTCAAAATGTTTCTTTCGTGTTGGATTTTAATAGTTTGATTATAATGTTTCAGTATGGAGTGAATACTGCTTGTGGTTCAGTGAGCTGCTTGGATGTTTATATTCATGTTTCATCAAGTGTAGGAAGTTTTTGCTCATTGGTGTTTGGATAATCTGTCTTCCCCTTTCTATCTCTCTTTTCCTTCTGGAACTATCACAATGTGTAAATTGGTCTACTTGATGAGTTCTCACATTTCCTTTGAGGTCTGTTCACTTTCTTCAAGCCTATTATTTTTTCTTTCTATGCCCAAAACTCAACAATTTCTTTTTTTTTTAAAAATCCCTTTTTTATTTTTTGCGGTTGGGGATTGAACTCAGGGGTATTCTACCTCCGAGCTACACCCCCAGCCCTATTTTTTATTCTTTATTTTGAAACCGGGTCTCACTAAGTTGCGGAGTGCCTCACTAGGTAGCTGAGGCTGGCCACGAACTGGGATCCTCTGGTCTCAACCTCCCAAATACTGGGATTACAAGTGTGCGCCACCATACCTGACACAACAATTTCAATTTAAATTCTCAAGTTTATTGATTTTTTTGCCTGCTCAAATCTTCATTGGAATTTTTCTTTTCATATATACTTTTCAGCCCTACAGTTTATTTTTAAGTTTTCTCTTTCTTCCTTGATCTTTTCATTTGTTTATACATTTTTAGTAATTTCTCCATATCTTTTTTTAGTTCATTAAGTATCCCAAAGACAATTATTTTTAAGTCTGTCTATTAAGTCTTCCATCTCATCTTTCTTAAATGTTATTTTTCAATGTAATTATACATCACAGTGAGAATCAAAGTGATACACTTATGTATGTACACAATGCCTCTTGGTATGTTTCCTCTTAACTCCTATGGAGGAAATATACCAAGAGACATGCTATATCTTTATTCCCCATACATGCTAGTGAGACTTGTAGTAATACCTTCATATTTGAACATAATGTTGTTTGATGGGTTTCCACCTTTTCCCTTACCTTTCTTCCATCCCTAATCTCTTTCACTATTCTGTTTTTTTGTTTGTTTGTTTGTTTGTTTGTTTGTTTTGTTTTTCTGGTCTGGTGAAGTCCTTTTTCTCTCTAGTTTCCATAGATGAGAGAAAACATATACATATGACCCTTGGCTTTCTGAAACTGGCTAATCACACTTAGCATAATGTTCTATAGTTATTATCCATTTCCCTGCAATTGATACCTAGGCTTTTCCACGGATGGTTTTTATTTATGTAGTTATTTTACAAAATGGCCCACATGTTCTTGTTTCTTACATGCTTTGTACTTTATGTTGGAAACTTTACCTTTGAAACTTGTACTGAAATAACTATGGATTAATTCTTCCCTTTCTCAGAGTTTTCAGATTTTGTTTTAAATTTTTATTTGGGTTTTGATTGTTATAGAGTACCTCTATGCTAGGTATCAGCTTAAGGTAAATTTAAAATCTTCTTAGGTCTTTTCTGAACTTGTGATTTCCCTCAGCAACTGTAGTAACTCTCTAAATTCCTTTATATATAAGATCTGCTTATAATTTCCTAGACCTTAAATGTCTGACTTTCATAGAGAAGAAAAAAAGTGAAAGGGAAAATAATAATGAAAAAGAAATTAAAAGGGCATCAACCTTTAAATGGACTCAAAAGAGCATGATGAGTTGTGCAAAAATATGTGTCAACTCTAAATGTGTGGAGTGTGTACACAAAAGTATATTTGTGTGTACACAAAAGTGTGTGGAGTCTTTACGTCTCTACATCCAGCATAAAAAGCATGAATCAGGGATCAGGGTAGACACCCTGAAATTTAGAAGATAGGGTTCTTGTTGACTAACCTGGGCCCCAGAAACTACAATCAGGAACTCCTGGATCATATGCAAGGCTTCCTGCCTGGGAGTTGGTGAAGTAGAGAATGGGAAGTTGTTACCATTGTTAAAAGGTGAAATAGACTAAAATTATCCTCAATTTGACATCCAAGCATTCTTTCTGGTTGTTGCAAGCCTTTAAATAGACTCTAGTTTTCCTAAATTTTATATTTGATACAGTATTTTGGTATAATTGTTGTCTTTAATGGGAGAAAGATTCCTATTGTTTCCTAATTCATCATCTTTCTAAACTTCCACCTATGATACAAATGTTTGTCATTTTATATATCATATTTTAATATACTTTTTGGGTGTACTGTAGTTATACATGATAGTGAAGTTCAATGTGATATAAGCATATATTCACACTGTACTTGGTGTGTTTTCCTTTGGATCCCACTCTGCTCCCCACCTCAATCTGATTAATCTCAGGTTAGTGAGATTGGTAGTGATACCTTATTATACAGACATAACATTATTAGAACCATTTCCTTCATCAAGCCTCTTTTCTACCCTCCCCACCTACCTTCCCCAATCCCCTTCATTTATCTAAAGTTGCTTTTAATTACTATTTTCTCTCTAGCTTCCACATATGAGAGATAACACACAATGCTTGACATTCTGAGACTGGCTGATCTCACTTAGCATAATATTCTTTAGTTCCGCCTATTTTTCTGCAAATCAGAGAATTTTGTTCTTCTTCATGGCTAAGTAAAATTCCATTGTGATATATACAACATATTCTTTATCCATTTATTGAACCACCTAGGTTGGCTATTGTGAATTGTGCTGCTATAAACATGGATATGCATATATTAGTATAGTATTCTGACTTTAATTCTTTTGGGAAGATAGTGAGGAGTGGCATAGCTGGGTCATATGGTGGTTTATTCCTAATATTTTGAGGAACCTCCATATGGATCTCCATAATAAATATTTTTTAAAAATCATAGATGGGTGTGGTGGTACATGCCTGAAATCCCAGCACTGAGACAGGAGGATTGCAGGTTTGTGGCCAGCCTCAGATACTTAGTGAGACCCTCTGCAACTTAGTGAGACTTTGTTTCAAAAATAAAAGAATAAAAAAAATAGGGTGGGGAATGTAGATCAAAGGCAGAGGTAGAATGCCCCTAGGTTCAATCCCCAGTACAAAAAAAAAAAATTATTGCCTCTAAATCTATATGGCTTTCATATATCAATTGATAATTGAATGTGTCTATGTATTTCTGCATAAGAAAGGATAACAATCATATTGTCATGCAACTTTAGTTTTTCATTACAGATATTATTTTTTAATAGTAATCTTTCCCTCCTCTTCCTAAAATTTTGACCAATGCAGGAAGTAATATACTAAGATATAAACTGATTATTTATCACTCTTACAATATTTAACAAGATATTCAAAAATCACAACCCCAGAACAAGCAAAGTTTTAATAGTAAGATAATATTACGATTAAAATTTAGAGCAGGTTATAATTTTAAATTACATCCTAATGATGTATTATTACAATACTATTCTCCTCTTATGCTATTGTTCAATGAAGTGTTGTTAGCAATATTCTATATTCGTATATTATATTACTTAGGTTGATATTTATTATAACTAATACAAAACTATTAGAAAAAGAAAAACTGAGCAGAAAGATAGATTCCATTGTAAACTCATTTTCAGAGAATTGTTAACATAGCAAAAGGATTCCATTGTACAACTATTTGATCTTTAATTCTAGACTTAAAATTATTAGAATTAAGTTATGTGCATTAGTAATGTTTACATTTTGTTTTTACTGTTTTTAATTCTGTTTTGCTTGTCTCATAGTTTTTCCTCTTATTTTTTTTGAACTAATATATTCTGTAGTTTATGCTAATAGTGTTTCTCCCTAATATTTTCATTTGTCAAACAATTTACCTTACTATTCAATGAAGTTTGCTTACTTATAAATTTTGTCTTTATACAAAATTAGAATATCTTTTATGAAAATTAGAAAAATTCATTACTCAAATCAAAGAATTTCAAGGTATTTTCAAATTGATATTTTAAATATATAGTAACAGTATGAAAATATCTATTTATTCTTAAAATAAACCTACGGACTTGAAAATACTTTATCTACTATTAATATGGGATGCAAAATGGATCCTATATTAATTTGTTGGTTTGCTGTTGATGTAATTTTGGTTTTGTCTTTTTTCCTTTTTTTAAGGTTTACTAAAAAAAATCCCTGACCACATAGCAAACCCTGCCAAATGGATAATCTGTTTATTAGGAATCATCGAATAGATCAGTTTGTTGGCAACATTATTAAAGATGCCAGTGGCTATTTGGCAGCATGGGTTTATAATGATTTTAGTTGCATTCAGCAAAAGTAAAACTTTTTATTGAAATGTGAATAACCAAAATGTCTGCAATATTTCATAAACAATGCATCCAATTAAAATGTTTTTATATTTAATAGATATAAAATCTTATTATAATATATTTCAATAGAATCAAATTTCCTTTAATACAGTCCATACTAAATATTGACTGTTCTTAATTTTGGGTATATGTTGAAAATTTAACCATAAGCAGAAAAGGCACTCCCACACATTATCTGTTTTGAAAATTATGCAAGAATTCAACTATGTCCAAATAGCTGTTGTTGATGGACCATTTTACTCTTTTAGAGATATCACTTGAACTCTCTAAAACATTGCAAGCTTAAAGTTTATTATTTTTATGTGTAAACACAAGGAATGTAAGCCTTATGGGCTATTAGCTGAAAATCAATATTATATCAATTACCTAATAAAATTCAACACACACTGAGTGCTTACTTTGTTTAATATAGCACATAGTAGGCATCTGGGATTCTTCTAGGTGTGTTAAACTGAGCAAACTCTTCTCTGAAAGTGAGACACAAATTTAAATAGATTGTCTTGTAGGACTTGGAGGAGATATGCAATAAATGTATAAATCCATAGTTTTGTATTTTCTCCAGCTTTCCTATGAGGGTAATTAGAGTTATCAAGGTCTCATAAATGGAACGGTAAGTTTAAAATACTACAACACTATATAAAGAAAAAAAGTCAAAATAAAACATTGATGAATATGTACTTAAGAAACCTTGAGTGGTCATAAATTTTGGAGATATAGAATTATTTAAGAAGAGAAAATATAAGAAAAGATAGGAATGATAATACAGATCCAGTCTTTATATGTTAGAAAATTCACTGAATACATTTTTACTGGTAAATTCATTTTAACAAAAGCCTAAATACAAAACTAATGTTAAGAGAAATGAAGTTTCCATGGAACAAATATTCAAGAATTTTATCTGATATGAGTAACCTATAGATAGTGACATGACACTAAACTAAATTTAGGATTTTACATGTTTAGAATTTGAAGAAGAATATATAATTTTGCTCTAGGCACTTACTGCATGAAGAAGAAAACAGTATTTTAAAATAAATAATTTCTCTCATATGAGAAGCAATTTTAAAAACCAAATAGAGGTAAAAGCTACTCAGAGACTTAAACCGGGTAACAAGATGCAAACTAAATTAGTATTGTTCATTGTAAACTAGTTATCAGACAAATTAATATTTTGGGTTCTTAAGATTTTTAGGTGTATTAAAAATAGGGGCTATATGCAGGCTGTTTTATTAATTAATAAATAATTGATTACTAAAAATGCCTGTAGTCATGGCTTAGAAATAATCTATTCAGTAAAATATTAACAGTAAGTATTAGAATCACATATATATATATATATATATATATATATATATATATATATATATATATATGGATGTATAGCTACCCACATGTATAATTTTGATCAGTTGTTTAAGACCTCATGATAATATTTTGCATACTTCGCTTTACATGATCCCTGTCTGACTGCCCAGAGCACAGCTTGATCTGTGATTACAGTTTTGACAAAGTTGCTAGTTTTCCCCTGTGAAAAGTGTGTATTCACAAAGTAATCAAGAGGAGGAAGGAAAGACTTTCAGTTAATGGACTTTCAAAAGATCAATGACTGAAACAAATGTACTTCTTGTGGGGACATTTTGTTAAGTTTTAAGAGAGCATTTGATTCCTACTCATTTTTTGACTCATTCTTCTTGCTCCTACTAATTTTACATTTTTTGTGACTACATTTTGAACCCAGAAAAAGAAACAGTAATATGATAAAAATGCACTAAATTGTGGATATTTTGGGAAGCAAAGTACAGATTGGAAAATAGCTGAGTCAGAACTGGGGATTTGGCTCCATGTTTGGAAGGTAATTCAATAACAAAGAAGCTACTAGATCTTTTATTTTCAAACACAGAATAAAAGAAAGTGAATTATTGGCTCCTCCAATGCAGATTATTCTTGCATTAACCAAGAGAATTCAAAATGATTTTCTCTAAGTAGTAAGAAATCAGGAAACAAACTTTTTAAGGTAGAATATCTGTCAGCATGCTTGCAACTATAATCTGAAAAGTAGAGGAAAGAAGATTTTTTTTTTATGGTTTTGGGCTCAGTCCATATGAGGCTGGGGACCACGGTTTTCAGGGCATGGCATTGAGAGGCAGAGGAAGGCAGCGGGAGGCAGAGGAAGACCACGGACTGTCCTCTTTACATCATGGAGGCCAGAAGCAAGGTGGGGGGACCCTTTATGTAATCCCCATGTCTCCAGCCCCAGGTACCTACCTCCAGCCACACCCTACTGGCATACCAGGTACCACCCACCACCCAGGTAAATTCATTATAATGGATTTATCCACTTCTTGGATTTCAACCCTCATAATTCAGTTATATCAACCTTAAATATTGGTAAATGAGCTCTTTAGGGGACATTTTATTATTTTATTTTATATTTTTGCGGTACTGGGGATTGAACTCAGGGGCATTCTACCTTCGAGCTATAAACCCAGCCCTATTTTTTATTCTTTATTTTGAAACCAGGTCTCACTAAGTTGCGGAGTGCCTCAGTAGGTAGCTGAAGCTGGCTGTGAACCCAGATCCTCCTGTCTCAGCCTCCCAAATGCTGGGATTACAAGCGTGCGCGCACACACACAGTATATTTCATAACAATCTCAGGCAGATAAAAATATTCAATTAAATATAATGGGAGTTGGACAAAAATATAACATAATTTTGATTATCAGTACTGTAATCAACACTAGAGTAATTCATAGTAGGTACATAAATGAGCTAGACAAATGTGAGAATTAAGACACTAAAATATTTTGAAAAACTAAAATAAAGATAAAAGCAAAGCACAAAATGTTTCTATGCTCAATGGAAGTGTATATTGATAATATGTTAATAATGTAACAACCTTGTGACGGTATTGTTGAAATGAAAAGAAGTGAGAGTGGTTCGGGGACCTTAAAACTGACTACTTAAAATTAACTAAGCATATACATCCCATCAGTTTCTTTAGCTATTGTAGCCTTATTATGTGACCATCCATCATTAATACAAAGCACATATGAAGCATCAAATAATAGACTTGATGCACTGTCAACATTTTCTATTTCCCACTGAAGTATATGGTTCTGACATATAAGAACAGACTGATGATCTGACCCAACAAATAAGTTGAAAGTAGCCCCAGGAACTAATGACTAGATGTTTCCAAAAAGTGTGCCTCTTTATGCTTCTTTCAGGAAGAATTTAATCTGGCCAGTTCAGTAAAAGTAACTGAATGTCTATTAAAAGTCATGAAATTCTGTTTCTTTTCTCTTTTATGCTCATTGAAAACCACATTGGTAGCTAAGATGAGGCATTCCTGAACATATCATTTGTTCTCCATTGTTCTGCAGCTTACATACTTATTTCTCTGTGTAATGGAAGAGAATATTTTATCCTCCAGCTTAAGCCAAATTTCATTGCTTTTTCTCAAAAAATGATTTAATAAATATTTATTTGGTAGTACTTTACAAGCTCCACATAAAGGAAGACTAATAATAGTTAAATTCAGTCTTTTACAACTGATTCTTAAGAGACTGGAGCAAGTGAGATTAGAAAAGGAAGGGTGAACAAAATACATGTCAGGGTTTCTTCCGTGAAAGAAATAACATCTATTTTTCCTATTCTCAAAAAGGTGAACTTTGAGCATCCTTCTTTAGAAAAGCAAGAGATTTTACTTTTTTATAAATGAAATTTTAAATTAACTGATTTATTTCATACCCTAAAATTATTTTGTTGAAACTTTGAATTTAAGCTCCAAGGAATGATGAGTTACAAGACAACAGCAAATTTAAAATATTGTACATAAATAGTATTTAAACCTATTGAACAGTTTTTAAATATGTTGTAAATATTTCAGCCTTAATACAACTTTGTATTTTCTTAAAATACAAATTTCTTTCACCTTCAGGATTTTTTACATGTTTCCTGCAGAAGAAACAAAATTACTTTGGTACATACAAAATTATATTTATGATATGTTATCCATCCTATTTGTAATATATGAAAACAAATATGCTGATTTTTCAAAACTTCTGATTCAAAATGCTAATATAAGTATATAAGTAGTTCTTGCTAACTTTTCATAATTAAAAATAATAAACATTGACTGACTGCCCAATAATACTAGGATTTATTTAGTTATAGTACTGGGGATTGAACCCAGGGGCAATCTACCTCTGAGCTATACCTCCAGCCCTATCAGCATCATTGTTTTTTTTTTTAACAACTAAGATGGAATGGTTAGCATTGCATCATTCAAATATTTAAGTGACTTGGTGTCCACTTCATGTCAGGACCCAAATATTTAATGTGACTTTGAGTCTACTTCATGTCAGATGTCATATTAAGGTCAATATGCTATGGTTCTTGGCTCTAAGAGCATGCTTCTATCAGAAAAGACAGGAATCAAAAATCTGTAATTGTATTTAAATATGTTCTACTATAGGGAGTGTGGGTGAAAAGGCCTTGCAAGCACAAAGGGAGTGAATGTAGAATATTGGATTCACTCAAAGCCTCACTAAGCTGATTACTGAAAAAGGATTGTGTCTAAGTAAGAATAAAGCAGAGTGAACAAGGTGAAAGCTATTCTCTTGAGTTAATCGTGTTCTGATGTGGTATTGAGACAAATTACAGATCTAATCACATTGGTTATGATAAAGATAAAAAATATTCTATGGAAACACAGGAGTCAATCCTCACAGAGGATTGAGAGAGGGTTTTGTTGTGGGATAACCCGGTCCCACTCGTGGGTCCTTGGCATCCTTGATAAAAAGAATTTTAACACGTTCCATTTAGGAACAAAAAGTAGGAATTTATTTAGGAAAATAAGGGAAAGGGGAGAGAAACAGGTGAGCGGACATCTTCCTGTCCAGATGCGCTTCCCAGGTCCCAATGAGGCCGAGGCGTGCTATTACTCCTTCTTTTATATGCTTTTAAGAGAGGTGGGCACAGAAGAAGTCTGGACCTCCTCCTTTTTCAGGTATTGATGGGCAACAGGTAGGCGGCTCAAATTGAGTCCTTCCTCTTTCTCAGGTTTCAAGATGGGTCTGCCCTTGGCTGTAAATTTCCGGTGTCCTTTGTCCTGGCTCTTAGGTGGGGGCATATTAATTATGTCAAACATTTCTGAAAGGCCATTTCATAATGTCATCTAAATTTTTAAGTAGAATCATAAAGATAACTAAAAATATAACAAATAAATACAATTAAAAAGTAAGTATAAAATAAAAATCAGCCGGGCGTAGTGGCGCACGCTTGTAATCCCAGCATTCAGGAGGCTGAGACCAGAGGATCCGGGTTTGCGGCCAGCCTCAGCTACCTAGTGAGGCACTCCGCAACTTAGTGAGACTCGGTTTCAAAATAAAGAATAAAAAATAGGGCTGGGGGTGTAGCTCTGAGGTAGAATGCCCCAGAGTTCAATCCCCAGTACCGCAAAAAAAAAAAAAAAAAAAAAAAGAAAAAAAAACCAGATATTGACTATACAATTTTAAGGAGGAGCTAAGCATTTTGAAAATTTGCATAGCATTTTAAAATAAAAATGTCACCTATGTAATGTTTCTTTACCTAAACTTACTTTCCCTTAATAACATCAAAGATTTGATGCTAACAATCTTTAACTATGACCCCCATTTACCCATAAGAAAACCTATGGCATAGAGAGACTAATTTTCATGTCTCATGTAACACAGAAATATTATTTAATATGTCTATAAAGATATATGAATCCCTTTTTTGGTTTGGATATAATTATAAATTATAAAACTCAAGAGGGATATTAAGCTAAATAAATTAAAAATATGGGTTTTATCTGATAATCCTCTCACTGAGCATTTTGCATAGTAAAAATTTACATTATATTGAACAACTGGGAAAAAATCAGCATCTTATATTAAATAATTGAATTGGGCATGGTGGTGCATGCTTGTAATCCCAGTACTTGCAAGGCTGAAACAGGAGGATCTCAGCTTCAAGGATAGCCTCAGCAACATAGTGAGACTCTGAGCAAACTAGAGACGCTGTTTCAAAATAAAAAAAAGAGCTTGGGGTGTACTCAGAGGTAGAATGCCCAGTATAACATAGCTCTGAAAACTTAAATATTGCTAAATACTGTATTAAGTGAAAAACTTAAATTGGTAAAGATACATGATTTTACATACTAAATATGTACTCATATAATCAGTGAAATATATAGAAAGAAGAAAAAATTGAACAATACATACTATATTAGTTGCAATATTTTTTCCAATACGGTGAGCCTATTTTTTGCCTTAGTCTTCTTATAAACTTCCTGATTAATAAGTATGTGTCGAAAAGACAACAAAATATTTTCCTAACAATTAGAAAACTTGTGCTTAAGTAAAATAGAGTGTGATTAATTCACTGACAGGAAAACCTATGAGCTTGTCTTCAGAGAAGCTAATGATTTTGCCTGTGTAGTTTTACTAACTAATATTATCCTCTTGGTCAGCATGTCCTTTTAAAGGACTTCATGCATCAAGCTTTCACACACAAGTTTGCGAAAAGTGAACAATCAAGCAAAACACTGTTTGAGGTAGAAGACTTGTTGTGGGATAACCGGGTCTTACTCGTGGGTCGTCTTTGGCATCGTGATAAAAAGAATTTTAACACGTGCCATTTAGGAACAAAACGTAGGAATTTATTTAGGAAAAGAAGGGAAAGGGGAGAAAAACAGGTGAGCGGACATCTTCCTGTCCAGATGCGCTTCCCAGGTCCCAAGAGAGCGAGGCGTGGTTAACTCCTTTCCTTTATAGGCTTTTAAGAGGGGTGGGCACAAAAGAAGTCTGGACCTCCTCCTTCTTCAGGTATTGGTGGGCGTAAATTGAGTAGGCGGTCCAAATTGAGTCCTTCTTCTTTCTCAGGTTTCAAGATGGGTCTGCCCTTAGCTGTAAACTTCCAGTGTCCTTTGTCCTGGCTCTTAGGTGGGGGGCAGGGTCTAAGGAACTTCCAAAGGTGGAATGGAGCCTGCCGCGCTTCAGTTTTAGGTGTTTATATTAAAGTGATATCTGTATTTTTCTTTCCCATTTGTCTCCTTCCTGCCTAATTATTTTTTCTATCCTACATCAGATTTACTCTACTTGTAATTTTTTTTTTTTCTAAAATGACATCCCTGTGTTTATTGCACACATGCTCATTGGTACTCTCCAAACTCCAAAGAGCAAATGCAAGTGCAGATACTCGACTTCTACAATCTCAGTAAAATTAAAGCCAGAGAAGTCACAAAAATTCAACTAAATTATTGGTTCACCCTCTGTATTTTCTGACTAGGTGACATATAATTACAGAAATTGGTTTCCCTGTAGTCTGATTACAACAGATTCCCGATTCCTCCAAGGGCCTTGAGACACCCTTGTTCTATTCCGTATCGTTTTCCTTCTCCAGGTCAGATATGGAACATGTTTATAAGAAATTGAGTAGATTAACCTTCTTCTGAAAATAGCACTCCTGAGTAGTGGTTAATCCATGAAAGCCTAAAAATTAAAGGAAATCCTTTGACTTCAAGTAAAATAAGCCAGGGATTTGTGATAGTATGTCAATCTCTTGTTTCGCCTTTGATATTCAGATCCCTTTCTGAGCCCACTTAGGCAGTTGCTAGACCTCCAGGTATGAGGGACATGGCTTTGTTTTGACATCAAAGTTCAGGGGAAGTTTGTAGAATGGTAATGAGTGCTGTGAGCGCCAAAGGACATCATTAAGCTACAATTGGTAAGCAGGTGCAACTCAGCGAATAATCGAATAGTCCACAGGAGAGCACAGCCAACCTGAAAAAAACAAAATAAAAACACTCATTCATTTGCCTTGTCCTTTGTCCTTGTTTTCTTTCTCTTTATTTTTTTTTTTTAAAGATAATAGAGCACAGATAATAACAGGAGAAACATAGTGATTGCTTTTTCTGCAGAGCTTGCTGATTAAGGTTTTAGTCATTGGCCAGTAGAGCAGATTAAATATTTCTCACAAGAAACTGGATTAAAAGATCATAGCCCTGAAAGAGGGATATTTCCAGTTCGGTTGCAGCAAAGGAGACTATGTAATGAATCATAATCATAAAATACCTGACCCCATGGCTGCTTCCAGGATGCATGGTCTATTGAAGTTTGCCTGTTACCCATCAATGATGAGCAAAGCAAGTCCTGGCATCCATCCGGCTGGTGTGTGGCTGTTCCAAGGAGGGAAGCCATTTGTCTGTGCGCTAGCTCAACAGGAACTTAATGGGAGGAGAATCTGTATGCCAGCACTGAATTTGTTTTGCAACAACTAGCCAGTGCCTATTTGTAAAGAGCTGAGAAAAGATTGGCACTCGGTTAATGGGATGGAATTAAGCATGAAATTGAATTGCTGTGTCATGAAAGCGTCTACTAAACAGTCATTAGGACAGAGCATTTAAGAAAGCTGTTCTCCATCTGAACAACTAAGCGTATGTTTTTGCATAAAAACATCTGATTTTTTTTTTGTCAGAACAATACTCACACTTTACCATTAAAACAATACAAATAAAAAACAACATCAAGATGATCTAATATAGTGAGTCTATGCCAAATATCACAGTAACATATAAAAATTTTGTTCACATGACGATCTGAGATATTTTTCTGAAAACAAAATTAAAAACTGTGTGTAAGTATGAGTTTGTTTGGCGATGATGTATTTTTTGCCTTGTAACTTTTACTATATCCACATTTTATTGCAGTGGTTTATATACTTCTATGAAGCTAAAATAATATGCATTATTGCCATTTTTGCTAAAAAAATATAAATAAATTGGTGACGCCAGGCATGTTTGTGCATGCCTGTAATCCCAGTAGTTAGGAGGTGAAACAGGAGTGGTGCAGGTTTAAATCCAGACTCAGCAACTTTAGGGAGTCTTTCAGGAACTTAGTGAAATCCTATTTCCTAGTAAAAAATAAAATAGGTCTGAGGGTATAGCTAAAAGGTGAAATGCCCCTGGGTTCAATCCCTGGAACAAAAACAAAGACAAAAAACTCAAACAATAAAAAAACTTAGGTTTGAAAATTAAAAGAATACAAATTATTGTCATCTGTATTAAAAAACTTGGTGAGGTTTGGAAGTGTCAAAGTAAGCTACTCCATGTGAGTTTGGTCTTAAACTTGTCATTCAACATTCTTTTTTTTTTTTTTTTTTGCGGAACTGGGGATTGAACCCAGGGGCATTTTACCTTCGAGCTATACCCCCAGCCCTATTTTTTATTCTTTATTTTGAAACCGAGTCTCACTAAGTTGCGGAGTGCCTCACTAGGTAGCTGAGGCTGGCCGCGAACCCGGATCCTCAGTCTCAGCCTCCCGAATGCTGGGATTACAAGCGTGCGCCACCACGCCCGGCTGTCATTCAACATTCTATTTTTTATTTTTTTGCAGTACTAAGGGTTAAATCAAGGGCATTCTACCCCCAATCTACACCTCCAGTCCTAGTTTTTATTCTTTATTTTGAAACAAGGTCTCATTAAGTTGTGGAGAGCCTCAGTAAGTAGCTGAGGCTGGCAGTGAACCTGGAACCTGGGGTCTCAGCCTCCCAAATACTGGAATTACAAGCATGTGCCACAATACCCAGCTCAAGAACATTAAAGGAGATTTTGTACAGAGCTCAGCCCAAATTTGCAAATTATAAAATGAATATCATTTATTATATTGATTTTTCCATTACCTTCTTAAAATATAGCTCGTTACATTAAGCTGAAGGTTTAAAACTTTTTACAACATTCATAAAAGTAAAAAGTGAAGTTATCTTTTCCCTGACAGGCTAGGAAAATGTCAAAAACTTTGAAAATTAATAGAGATTTTTAGAAAAGATTTTGTCAATAATTTAAGATTACTTTGAAATTTGTTATACATACCTGTTCACATTGCTTCAAATAATCAGAGACAACTTATTTTTACCAGCATTGACTAAGAATATGTTCCCTTTTACTAAATCTCAAAATTTATGACATAATTAGTTAATAAATCTTGTTTTAATTTGCTTAATGATTATTGAAACTAATTTAAGATTTGCATGTTTACCTATCTTCAGTGTATTTTTCAAGTATTTATATTTATCAATAAGCCATTCACATATTATTTATGAATTTATCTATTGGAATATAAATTCCATGTCACAATTTTTGATATTTGTCCAGATTTTCACCATGCACACAACAGATCCTCCTTCTCCTTAATCTCACAATTCTTTGAGGTTGGAATTGGCAATTTTGTATATGCTCATAGCATTATTTATACTGTTGCATTGTTAATGACTTTGTACCCCTCTGATATTTTTATCTTTTCTGCAGTGGTAATTTTAGTTACTTTTTATTTTAATTGTTATAAAAATTCTGAGATGAATAAAATCCATATGTAAATTATGTCCTTGAGTTAAATTTTGAAACTGAAATAACCAAAAATTTTTTTCTTCTCCTTAGAAATCAAATTTTTAGTAGAACCGATATTTAAGATTTTGTCTCCTCACATTTCTTGCATCTGCTGAACCTATTGTTTGGCATATGGAGATCTTAAACTGCTGGGGTCCAGCCCTCAAGGGTTGGGGGGCCCTAGGCAGGTATGGAATGAGACAAGGTCACGAGAATACGCTCACACCAAATGCAATGAAGAAGCGTATCTGTTTTATTGTTTGTTAGTCACTGTTTTATACTATTTTTTTTTGCAATGAGGCATATAGAACAGAAATTTCTACAGACCTGTTTTTCCAAAGGTTATCCTCAACCAGTCAAGGTTATAACATGTACATAAAAATTCTTTTGTACATTAAAATTCTTAAAAATACAACATGTATGTAAAAATTATTTTCCATTAGAAAATCTTTACAATTTGTTTAGCCTCTTTAAGCAGTGTTCTATCTTATCTCAGGTAGTTAGAGGGTTAATGTATCCTATAAAAATTCCAGAGAGACCAGGTGAGAGCAGGCAAAAGACTATTTGTAGTGGCGATTTAGATAAACTTGCAAGCCTGTTTCTAGACTAATTCTGTAAGAGGTTAATGAATTGGGTTGTCTCTAGGCACTGCTTTTTTGTTGTTGTTGTTGTTTTTCAGCTAAGAGATCAGTATCTGTCAGGCACATGTTTCTAAGAAATTTTCCTTTATAATTAATCTAAAAGCAAAACCCAAAGCACCCAAAATTTCCAGTATATAATAATGCAAAGTGGGATATGCCACCACACATTCCTTCTTTTAGAATCATCTGCCTTGCAGGACTCCAGTGGACCGAGCCTTGCTCAAGATCCAGCTATTAAGGAGCTGTGGCATTAAACTCTGGTTAGCTGTACAATTTTTTCTACACTGTGCTTCCTTTATTCTATTCTAATCTCAAAAGGTCTTCCTCCTCCTCCTCCTCCTTGTCCTCATCCTCATCCTCATCCTTCCCTTCTTCTTCTTCTTCTTCTTCTTCTTCTTCTTCTTCTTCTTCTTCTTCTTCTCTCTCTGTCTCTCTGTCTCTCTCCCCCCCCCCTCTCTCTCTCCCCCCTCACACACACACACACACACACACACACACACACACACACACACACACACACAAACTGTATACATATAAATTCTCTGTAAATGATATTTTTGCTTTTATTAATGTTGCTGGCCCCTAGGAATTCTCCCAGTATTTCATACATGCCCCACTGCCAATTTCCTTTCCAGCCTATGCAACTTCTAATTACTCATTCACATGTCACATTCCAATTCACTGCAATTGTTTTACTTCTGCCTCAGATATGTTGCATCATTAAATGGCTAGTTTTATTTATTATTTTGTGTATGATTGTGTGGTATTCAGGATTGAACCCATGGGTATTATTCCTTCAAGCAAAGCCCCTAGCCCTTTATATTTTTATTTTATTTTATTTTGGGGGGGTAATGAGGATTGATCCCAGAAGCATTCTACCTCTGATCTATACCTCTCCCTCCGATTTTATTATTTATTTTGACATAGAGTCTCATTGAGTTGCAGAGGGCCTCACAAGTTATTAAGGGTGGCTGTGAACATGCAACCTTCCTGCTTCAGCCTCCCAAGTATTAGGATTACAAGTGTGTGCCACCAGACCAGCTTATTTTGTATTTTGAAACAGAGTCTTTCTAGGTTGCCAAGAGTCTTGCTAAGGTGCTGAGGCTGACCTTCAACCTTCGATTCTCCTTTCTCAGCCTCCCAAGTACTGAGATTACAGGCATGCATCACCATGCCTGGCTAGATGAGTAACCTATAAATGAGCATTTAAATTGTGAAGTGATAGAGAATTAATAAGATGCAGTAGCTAACTGCATTAACCTGAAAGTCCTTCATCAAATTATTCTATCCTCTCAAATATCCTATAAGCCAGAAAGGACTCAGAACTTATCAATGATGATGACTTGAAAAGTATCAATGATAACAAAGAAGTCCAAAGACTTTAGGGACATATCCAAAGTCACACAGAGTTAGTGACCTTATGAGGACAAAATTGACACCACAGATTTGCTAATTTTGACTGGCCTCATTGTAGCATATAATAACTTGGAAGTGAACAGAATGGGCCTAATCTTCATAGCTCTCATAAATTTTATTTCCCATAAGCAAATCACCTCCTCCCAGACTGGATACCATTGCCATATTGTTATTTAGAATACAAAATCAAAAATTTTGTTGCCGTGCTCCTTTGGGTATACACAGAGGCAGAGCTTTTAATTCCTTTTAATTTAATAAAATGTCCTTAGTTTTCCATTTTTTGCTAAGAATATCATGCCATCCGCTAGAGTCTAGATGCTTATAGCTGATTGTGAATAAGACTGAGGTAGGAAACTTGATTTCTTTATGAAATAAATAGTATTCATGGTCACGGGTGCACTTTTAATTCTGAGCAGCAGTCTTTTGTAAGTTCTGAAATGTGGCCATTAAATTAAAAATTATAATTAAAAATTGCAGAGTAATAGATTTGGATGATGATTGGAAGCCAGTTCTTGATATTCATCATTCAGCTAGTTATTTGTCCTGCAAGTAATTATATACACTTACATGAAGAGCCACTTATATGTTTAATTACTTCCAGTTTGTCTAAGACTATGACCATAATACCTTCAAATAAAACGTTTGGAAGGATTTGTTCTCTTTACAAAATGCAGAACTTTTTCCTTCTGATATTCTATTTTTGTAGCTTTTTGCTTTCTTTAAATTCAGTTATACTGCTAGAATAGATTAAACTACAATAGACTTTTATTTTGCTGGAACTTACAGGTACATTTTAAATGTTATTTCAGTTCTCTTTTCTGGGGTATACATTAATTATACAGAAAAGTGAGTTTCCTTGTGGCATATCTGTACATTCACATAACATAATTTCATAAATTTAACTCCAATGTCTCCTCTTTCCTTCCTTCCTCCATTTCCTTCCTCTACTACTGTCCTCCCTTCTATGTTCATGAGATCCCTTTTCTCTCTGTTAGACATCTATTTCATACTTATAACCTTTTTATTAAAATTTGTGTGATACAGTTCGACATATACTTTCTGCACTTTTTTTTACTTAGAAAAATAATTTACTTATTCTTTCTAGATATTAAGAATCAGCTACCTTGTGAGTGTTAGGCCTCTGATTTTTTTGAAGTTTCCTTTTAGTTTTGCTTAATTAAAACAGTATATAACTATATCACCTATCACCAGTTTTTGATAAATATATTGAATACTATTAATACATTTAGGCAGAAAGAATGTATAGTATGAATGTCTGAAATCTTGTTTAAATCTACTAGTTTATAATATTTTCATAAAATGATAATCTTAGTGAGGGTAATTATCTAGCATAAGCACAAATAATAACTGATAAACACTATACATGTTTCTTATTGCAAGATTTGAATTTGCTAAGGATTCCATGACTGCACAATCTTTTATAAGGATATTGCTCCTGAATTAACTCCAGTAAGGCTGTACTAATTAATTGAGGCCTTACTTTAGGTTTCTATACTTATCCTTAACAGAGTCCAATAAAAGCAAGTGTAGGGTTGGCTTAGAGAGCATCTTTCACCTTTGATATCTGACCCAATGTCCCATCCCCTACCCTCCCCTAGGTGATCTCTGATCACCCAGGGAGCCCTTTTATCCCTAAGGTTTCCTCTTAGTACTTTTCCACCCAATTACCACCTCCTCCCCACTCTGCTCCACTATTAACCTTTACTTTTCCTTGGAATATTATGAATTCAGACCATTTCAATCCTTGGCCTCTTTCCTTTTCTATGACAGTTCCTAATTAAAATCTCCTTTTGCTACTTCCCTGTGCAGCTCTAGTTTTCTCTGACAACATGAATTAAAAAAAAATCCAATAATATAAATTCATTTTACTAAATGCCAGGATGTTATCAAGTGATTAAAATAGTTCAATTTGACTTATTATTTCCTGTTTAAAAACAGTTTTATGGGAATATAATTCAAATATCACAAGATTCACTCATTTAAAGTATGTAATCAAAAGTTCTTAGTATAGTCTAGAGTTGTGTAAACACCACCACAGTTGATTTAAGAACATTATAAATACACACACACACACACACACACACACACACATATATACACACTGTCTCTTCCTCTGTGTCTCTCTGTCTCTCTCTCTGTCTCTGTCTCTCTCTCTCACCATTAGTAGTCATTTCTGATTCCTTTTTTTCTTTTCTCCTTCCATCTCCTGGCCCTCACCAGTCAGTCACTTAGGTACTTTCCATCTCTATGCATTTGTGAATTATAGGCACTTAAAAAAAATATTCCTAGCTAAGTGTGGTGGTGCACACTTGTAATTCCAGTACTTGGGAGGCTGAGACCAGAGGATCCGGGTTCTTGGCCAGCCTCAGCTACTTAGTGAGGCCCTTCTCAACTTAGTGAACTTTATTCAAAATAAAGAATAAAAGTAGGGCTGGGGGTGTACCTCAGAGGTAGAATGCCTCTGGGTTCAATGCGCAAATATATATATATAATTGTTCCACCTATCAAGCTATAATTATATTTCCTTTGACCCATATCTCTTCATGACCCCTTCTCCAGCAAGTCCTGGTAACTACCATTCTATTTCTTGTTAAATTAACATTTCTGTTTAAATTGTTATTTTCTTGCAATTGTATTTAGAGTTACAAAAAAGTAATCATATTAAAATGGACAAGGGGCTAACATCATTGAAATGTTGCCAACCTTATTGGGCAGGTAGCAGTGTATCTAAATTAACAGACACTCTATTATGAAAATCAATCAGATCAGAAATTGGATGCGTATTTACTATGACCTATATTGTGAAAAATGCTATTGATTTATTCTTTCATTTGTGTATTTGTCTATCAAGTATTCATTAAATATCTTTCATTTGTAAAGCCATGTTCAGCATGCCTAAGCGCCACTCAGTATCTGTTGCTACATCAAAATATTTAAAATGACAGGAGTATTATTTGTCTGAGTTTAATTGTCCACATAAGTAGAAGAGATAGAAATTCATCAAACTCAAAATTTGTTTATTAGTAATTACACAAAGCAAATGCAGCTATATTTTAAAAATAATTTATCTAGAAATGTTAATGGGATTAGGACTATTTTTTTTTTTTTTAAAGATTCGTATAATCTTAGAAAAGATTTGAAACATTTTCTTAGGAAATGTTTTGTTTTATTTAAGTGCTTTAATGAATTTATTTAAAGAGTATGAATTAAGAACTGATTATATTCCAACACTGCTAAGTGTGCTGGGGCTACAATAATAAGTGAAGCAGATATGGTCTGGGGTCTCATGGAGAATTGAGGCTACTGAGAGAGTTGAATATTGGCTATGTCACCATGGAAATATATGTTTAATTAGATAATCTATTAAGTTTTGTGTAAGTTAGATATAGAAGGCTCTGGAAATATATAGGACATAAGAGTAGAACTAAATGGCTGACTTATTGTGGGGAAAGAAAAAAAAGGTCAAATATTAATGTTTGACTTTTGGCTACAAACACAGATGAGAGTTTTTAGAATGAAGGAATCTGAAAGTATCATTACATTACACAACGTCATGGGATATCATTCACAGGTTTGCAGTGAAGTTCATTAACTTTTTTTGGATATGTTAAACTTGAGTTGTATTTGAAACATTTAAGAAAGGTGGTATTGCTGGATCATATGGTAGGTTCATTCCCATTGGTCTGAGGATCCTCCATATTGTTTTCCAAAGTTGTTGCACTAATTTGCAATCCCACTAACAATGTATTAGGGTTCCCACTTCTCTACATCCTCGCCAGCATTTGTTGTTGTTTGTGTTCTTGATTACCACTTCTGGGTATCTACCCAAAATAACGGAAACCAAATTATCAGACCAACGCATGTGTATCTATGTTTATAGCTGCACAGTTTATAATTGCCAAACTATGGAACCAGCCAATATGTCCATCAACAGATGAATGGATTACAAAACTATGGGATATGTACACAATGGAATTTTACTCATCCATAAAGAACAAAATTATGTTATTTGCAGGGAAATGGATGCAACTGGAAAACATTATGTTAAGTGAGATTAGTCAGTCACAAAAAGTAAAAAATCGCATGCTCTCCCTAATGTGTGGAAGCTAGGGAGAAAATGGGGCATAAGAAGGACTCCAGATGAAGAAGGAGAATCTTTAGGTGAACAAAGAATTGACTTAACAGAAGGTGATGGGGGAAGGGGGGACACCCTAATGAGCATGATGTACTTTCATGAACACATCAAAGTCAATAACTAAACTGACCTTGAGAAGGAGGGAGGAGGAGGGAGTGGGGTGGAAATTGAGGAAGGGTTAAATGAGAAATGTGTGCATATATGCCTTTATCTATACCAGCTTGTACCTAACAAAGATGTATGATTACAATGCACCAATTAAAAAAAATAAAAATTTAAAATTTAAAAAAAATTAATTGAATCAAGTCATTAAAAAAAGAAGAAAGGTGGTCAAATTGGCAGCTGCTTACATAGGTTGAAAACTCAGAAAATGTATTTGGAGTAGAAAAATAAACATAAATATAGGCCACTATGGATAGACAAGGCAATGAGATGACAGAAAAAACATAAAGAATATAATATCATCTTTGAAACTAAAATATTTTAAGACAACAGTGGAGCAAGGTTTAAAAAAACTGAAAAAGAATAGTCAGATAAATGAAATAAAAAATAAAAAAATTACGCTATCACAAAGTCATAGTTAAATTATATTTCAATAAAGTGCTATAAAATAGGATTGAATGCCAATGAAAATGAAGAATATATGTAACTAGAAATATCCACTCAATTTCTTGTCACAGAGGTCATTAATTTATGACAGTGAGGATAAATTTAAAAGCAAACTATCTCGATATATGGCAGAAACATTAAAAGTATAATGTTTCTCATTTCATTCAGTGTTGCTTTTAAAACAGTCTAAAAGAAGTTCATCAAATGCAATTCTGAACATTATTCAGGAAATGAGTTGGGATATATTTAAGTGGGTCCCTGCAAAGTAAGGATCATGTGTTGGATGTTTGGTCTTCAGTGGGGCAAGGGTTGTGTTAAACCTTTAAGAGGGGCGTAGAGGGAGGTACTTAGGCCAATCAAAGGCCTGCCCTAGGAAAGGACTGTGGGATCCCAGCCTATTTGTCTTCCTGTCTAGGTGTGATTGCTCCTTACACACATGATCTCAATTTTGCCATCTGCCACAGGCCCCCTTGGACAGAGCCAGCACTATGATGTTTGGACATCTAATCTCCAAAACTGTGAGCTAAATAAACCTCTATGGTTAGCCTGCCTCATGCGTTTCATTATAGTAACATGAAATGGACTAAATGGACTAACACATCTATTTTATATTTATTTGTTTTAATTTTGACTGTGTTTTGTCTCTCTTTATATAATCTTCTAGAAATAATTGTTTATGTAGTCCCTTTTATGGGAAAAAAACAAACAAACAAACAAACAAAAAAACAACCATGATCTCTTTGCTACTTATATGAATGCAAGCATTACTCTAGCCAACCATATATTCATTCCCATGGAAATTTTCTAAGGATTATAGTACTAAATTTTATAACCCTTTTAACTTTTATTACAAAATCTCTTTAAGGTTCCAGTGCAAACTTCCCAGAAAAATGTGGAGGAGAGATAGTAAAGAAAAATAAAGAATAATTAAGTCAATGGCTTTAACCTGGCCACCACTGAAGAAATACTAAAATTACCTGGAGAACTTGAAAAAAACTAACAATTTATCCTACTCCATGAAGACTTTATGTACTTGATATGATAGCCAAGCACTGTGAATATTTTTAAAAATCTTTTCTCATCTTCCACAAGATTTTGATTCTCTCATTAAATTGAGAACTATTAACAGTGTTAGCTTTTTATAACCTCCCTCTATATAGTTTTACTGAATGAAGTACACTTCTATGTATAATATGGGAGATGTGATTTTTTTCCCCTAAGTTAGATACTTCCCCTAAGTTTATTGTATAAGCATCTTGCTGAAATTTGGATAAGTCCAGCATAACTGTGTACAGAAAAATATGAGGCAATAGATAACAGGAAGTATTTTGACAGAGAGTACATGCAAAAAATAAAAGAATTTTGCAACTGAGAACTACAAAATCATAAATTTAGGGTTCATCTGATGACCCCATTCTTCTCCGAACAGACCAAAAGGCAGGATTAGCAAACTTGTAGAGAGCTCAATAAAAATATTCAATCTGAGTCAGAAACATGAAAAAAGCAGACAGGAAATACTGCAACAGAGCATAAAAGACGTAAAGGGTCATCAAACCTGTAACTAGAATCCAAGAGGACAGAGAAAAAAATGGAAGCAGAAAAACAATAGGCTAATAAATTTCTTATTCTTATGAAATATACTATTTCACATATTAAAGAAATAACAAGAAAACTATATAGTAGTATATAACAGTCAAACTGCAAAATTACAAAGGATCAAAGGAAATCCTAAAATCGGTCAAAGGAAAAATGCATGCCTTCAAAAGAGGAGCAATGCCATTATGTTATTTTTAAAAAATAAAAAACAAGACAAAACAAAACAAACAAACAAAAAACAAGAGTATTGACAGGCTCCTAGATGTTTCCATAGTTTGGCTTTTGCTATTGTGAATTGTACTGGTATAAGTGTGTGTGTGTGTGTGTGATTTTTTTTATTTTATTTATTTATTTTTTTATAGCACTGGAGATTCAACCCAAGGCTTCAAGCTTGCTTTATAGGCCATCATTCTACCGCTGTAGTATTCCCTCAGCCCAATTCCTCACTTTAGGCTACATGAACTAGGGACACTGTTGTTGTTCTTGTTTTTCCTCCTATTTTATCCTTTTCATCCAGCTATATGCCTAGGATATTGCATAGTCTCTATAAATATTGTCTGAAAAAATAAATGGTAATCAATTACTAACCTCAGTTTACTACTCCTTAAAGTAAAGGAGCAGGACAGATGATTTGTATTATCCCCCTCACATCAATAAAAGTAATAGAGTATACTTGAATTAAATAATTTGACAGGCCTAATTATTTCATGCAAATTAATTGCCAAGATCAATCTATTTGATCTATAGTTAATTAATGCATTTGTTGAATTAGCAGAGGTGGATTAAGGCAAATGTTAAAATTCCAGGACAAATCAATTACCAAATTGCCTGTATGAAAAGGTGAAACAGTTCAAGCAACATTTTACTCCTGACCTATTTCCTATTCTTTATCCTGGCAGTTTTGAATGAAGTTGATGTGCGGAAACATTACTTTCAGTTCATTCTAGAAGGGGGAAACAACAAAACATAGAGTGTACATACTTACATATGCATTTCTGGTTTGCTTTTGCTGACTTGGAATTGCATTTTTCACATCAGAAGTGTTTTACCCAAGTATTCTCCAACTGAAGTAACAAACTCAGTCTAAGATTCCAAGGAAACTTAACAAATCCAACATATCAACTACACGACCTTTAGTGTTTTGTACCATAAACCCCACACTCTGTAGAAAGCATTCACTCCCTAGGCTGCCAGAAGTGTTGACTGTGGGGGTTTCAGAGATTAAGCCCTCTCCAAGATTACTTTCCTGTTCTCTCCTGAAGGATATTGCTTCACCAAATATTACATTCCCTGTCCAGCTTAGGTCTACAGGAAATTAGTCCTCGTGAGAATAAAAAGTCCAGACCTTCCTGTGGCAAAGAGGATAATTATATTCTGTATAATTGGCTTGGCTATGTCTTATGTTGCAACTGCATTATACTTCCACATTCCTGTCCCATCAGTTCCTGTTTCTGATGACTCCTTATAGGTGCCCTTCACAAGCATACTCTAATTTAATATCCCTTTATGTAAATCTCTGCTTCAGGGTTTGATTTCTGAGAAACGTCACCTACTTACCATGCATTTTAAAATATACTTTTTCCTAGGTGCATAGGGAAAAACTTGTTCTCTTCACATTTTTGAGAATCTTAATAAAGACATAGTTATGGGTCATTTGATAGATCTTGCCTTCCTGTTAACTAGTGAGGAAATCACATATTGGTTCTTATTAACTGTCCTTCTCTAGACGGATGCTGCAGTGAGCTGGTATCATCAGTGCTATCTGGGAACTTGACAGACCTTCAAGGGCTCATGTCATCCCAGCCCCATAGTATCAGAATATCTAGAAATGGGACTCCGGTATCTGTGGTAAAATCCCCTTTCCAAGTGGCTTCACCAAATAGAAAGGTGAAGCTTAAGAAGCATTGCAAATATAAGATATTAATAGAGGGAAATGGGAAATACAATTACCTAGTGATAGTCAGAAATAAGTTATCTACTAATTAACTAAAAAGTAATTACACTAAGAGAAATATCATTATTATAGACATATATAAGCTATTAATATACTCATATTTGCAAATAAAATATACAGGTATGGAGCAATATAAATAGCTAGATTTCTATTCTGATTTGTGGCTTCAGTATTAGATTATTCTAGCCCTTTGTTCCATTAAACCATTATTATCTTTCTGAAAATTAGGTCTTCAAGTGTTTTAGTAAGGCTAATAATTGAGAATAAAAAAACCCATCACTATTGGGCTATTTTGCAGTTTACAAATTGCTTTTACATATCGTATGCAATTTAATGGTAACAAAAATCATGTGACATTTTATTTTAATAAGCAAATGAGAATATAGGTATTAATTGAATCTGAGTGATTAGCTCTTTATCAAGTAATTTATAACTGATATACAATGATTAAAAGTCAGATTATCAAGTCTGCACCTTGTTTCCTATTCAAGGAAGCTTAGATCATTGGTTGCAAGAATCTATTTATACATCCACCCATCTAGCCATCCATCTATATCTATTACCTATCTCATCTATTATATTTCATCTAATACCTGTCATTTTTTATGTATCAATCATCTATCATGTCTTTTTCTTGATGGCAATATAATAACCTCATCTTAAATTAGGGAAACAGCAAAATTTAGGTCTGCAATATTCTTTTATTTTAACGTTTTATTTTGAAACAAGGTCTTCCTAAGTTGCTGAGGCTGCAATATCCTTCACATAAGTGCTGCCTCCTTGTCTTTTCTATTTTAGTCTTTTGGTGTACATGATATGATCTTATGCTCAGGATAAAAGCAAAGAGTATCTGAAAATATTTTCTTGTTGATATTTTGTAAAGTATATCTGATATTAATCACCTAGGATAATCTTAGAGAACATAAATTATATTCACTAATTTTCATATATTCCTTAGTATTTATTGAGTATCTACTGCATGGCCATCATTTTTCTGAGTATTGTATTTAAAAAGAAGTCTGGCATGGTGGAGCACGCTTGTAATTTCAGCATTTGGGAGGCTGAGACTGGAGGATCCAGGTTCGCGGCCAACCTCAGCTACCTAGTGAGACACTCCGCAACTTAGTGAGACCCTGTTTCAAAATAAAGAATAAAAAATAGAGCTGGGGGTATAGCTCAGAGGTAGAATGCCCCTGAATTCAATCCCCAGTACTGCAAAAAAAAAAAAAAAAAAAAAAAAAAAAAAAAAAAAAAAAAAACCC
>PVLC010004653.1:17486-83223 GCA_004027655.1 Graphiurus murinus | reverse complement strand
ACTAAACTGACCAGGAGATAGGGGGAGGGTGGGTGGGAATTGGGGAAGGGTTAATGAGAAATATGTGCATGGATGTCTTTACCTGTACTAGTTTGTACCCAACAAAAATGTGTAATTAACCCGGTTGTACCCAAAAAATGTATAAAATTCCATGCTAAAAAATTAAAAAAAGAAATAAAAAATTAAAAAAAAAAAAAGATGCGTGAATTGCACAGTTTAGTGTATACATTTGAAGCGCGCAGTTTGAAGCAAGTAGTCAGGGCACTTGATGGGGGTGGGTGTTCAGGAGAGGAGAAGGGCCACGTGGCCTGATCCCTGGTTTTTGCAGAGTCTCTGTGCTCACCTCTCTCTGGTACATCAGCTTTTCCTGCTGATGGTGAGGTTATAAGGAGCTCGGGAGATGAAAGGTGCCTGGGCTAGCATCTTTATCAGAGAGACGCAGGGGTAATCGTACCAAGCCCACAGTTGTAACTCACCCATTACCCTGATGAGCAGTGATGGGGTCCACTTGGCCAAGCACTTGCAGGGCCGGGATGGCAGTCAGCAATGAGCGGCTGATTTAAGTCTTCGTAAATACTGAGTGCCTCGTGTATATTGAATATATTATGACTACTTGGAAACTTGGGGTCCCTTGTGTATATTGAGTAAGTCACGACTATCTCATACCTCTGGGTTTTCCCATGAGGTTTTGCATGTTCAGCACACGCACATTCTTCTCACTTTACCTATGCTAACATCTCTCTGGAAGTGACAACTTTATTTAATATACATTTAACATATCCGATGTGTTCCATCTGTGTCTTGTGAGCTATTTGCTTCTCTACGTAGTTTCACTGATTCTTTGTTTGTGTTCCTGATTTTTCTCTGGCAGCATTGAATAGCTTAAGTAATATTAGGAACATTCCAGGGGGGAGCTGTGTTGGGGAGTCTGTGCAAGAGTCTCTGGGGGTGAATGGATGGGCGACAGACCCTTTTGGACTAATGGATACTCAGAGGCAGTCGGAATTCACTGCTTGGAGACTTTGCAGCAGATGCCCTCCCTCTTAAGCATTAGCAGAAGCCTGTGAATGTCGTCTTAGATCACCATGAAGGATTTCCCTTTTTCCTCTCCTTTGGAAGCCCCATTTGTAACTGTCCCCAAGAGCGTGGTGTCCGTTTCCCAAGGCCGCTTTTCCAACCAGAGAACTGACAGAAGGGATTTTATATTTGTTGAATTTGTCGAACCTGGATGTCTATGCTTACCCGTCAGGTCCTCACAGTGCCACCAGGGAGGGAGGCACAGGTGCTGTGCCTAGTCACTTTACCTAGTCGGCAACAGAGGGGAGGCTCGGGAAAGGCTTCCTGGAGAAGGTGAGCACTGAGCTGAAATCTATAGGGCGAGTAGGCCTTAGCAGGCTTATTAAGATTAAGGGGCGGGCTGGGCCTGGTGGTGCACGCCTATAATCCCAGTAATTGGGTTGGTAAGGCAGGAGGATCACAGGATCAAGGACAGTCTCAGCAACTTAGCGAGACTCTCAGCAACCTAGTGAGATCTTGTTTCAAAACAAAAAAATGAAAAGGGTTGGGGGTGTATCTCAGAGGTAGAATGCCCCAGTACCCAACAAGACAAAACAAAACAGAAAGTCAGGGGGAGAAAGTTGGGAAGTGGTGCTATTGGCAGAAGGAGGAGTGGTGGTAGAGGCTGAAGCCCACAGACAGCCTGTCACATGCTGACGACCTGCAGGTGACTTGCCTGGTTCCAGCAAGCTGGCCCACTGATGGGTGACTTCTGGTCACACCTGGCCTCATTCTGAACTTGAAAATGGCACTGAGACAGAGGTAGAGCTGAAATGGGGACATGTTCCTATATATGAGCCCAAGGAATAAGAACCACAGTGATGTTAGGAAATTGGGCCGGGAGGAGGAGTAAGGAGTGTTCGCGGGTTGTGGGGATTTTATCTTTTTTGATGTATGAAATAGTTCGAGCTTCCAATTAGTAAAACTCAATCGATGGGGGTTTAACTTGATGCCAGGAAGATGGTAGGAACAGAGGAGCTGAGCTGTGTCTTCCAGGATTCTCAGTGAATATGCATGAGGCTAAGATGACAGGGCACAGATTCAAACTTGGCAATGACAGCTTTTAAGAAGCAGCTTCATTCCACCCCCCACCCCTCCCATGTGGAAAGGATACAGGTGGGAGGTTAGCATCTGCCAAATTCATTCTGGTTTCTTCCCGTTGGAATATGTCTCTACCTCCCCGGTCAACTGCAGAAGGAAGGGGCCTGGAGGATTGGAGTAGAGGTAATTTTAATGTAAATTGAAGTATGGTAAGAGATCCTTCCAGGAAGTGGAGTTCAGACTCACTCTGACAAGGCTGAGACTTTATCATACTAAGTGGCACTTCCCGGGGAAAATGCCAGGGAGTCCGGCCACCTCTTACCCTGACACAAACTTCTTCAAGAAAGGAGAGGAAACTTTATTAGGAAGAGCTGAAGACCCATTACCATCCACTCTAATGTCACTCTTATTTGGTTGGCCATTTTGCTAATTTAATAGAGACTGCATATTCCCAATGACTGAGGCACAGGAATTTGAGAAGGCATTTCCTGAAGAGCTCCACAGAGTATCTTAAAAGAAAGCTAGAGATGGCCCTCCCAGTTTCTAGAGAGATGTGCCTGGCTTATGCTTTGAAGGAAAAGGCCATGTGCCAGCAGAATACAGAGAAGGAGCTACGGGTCACTGGCCTGGGTTGGAGCCCTGGCTCTGGGCTCTGCTATGTGACCTCTCTGAGTGACTCCACATCTTTAAGTTTTATTTTCTTGCTGTATAAAATTGGCAAAACAACATCTCCCTTCTAGAACTGTGAATGTTGATCAAGATGATACATATAAAGTGGGATGTGGAGAAGTGGGAACCCTAATACATTGTTGGTGGGACTGCAAACTAGTGCAACCACTTTGGAAAACAGTATGGAGGCTCCTCAGATGAATGAGAATGAGCCTACCATATGACCCAGCAATACCACTTCTGGGTATCTACCCAAAAGATCAGAAACCAAACTATCAGACCAACGCATGTGTATCTATGTTTATAGCTGCACAATTCACAATAGCCAAACTATGGAACCAGCCAAGATGTCCATCGACAGATGAATGGATTACAAAACTATGAGACATGTACACAATGGAATTTTACTCAGCCATAAAGAAGAACAAAATCATGTTATTTGCAGGGAAATGGATGCAACTGGAAAACATTATGTTAAGTGAGATTAGCCAGTCACAAAGAGTAAAGAAGCATATGTTCTCCCTAATTTGCGGATGCTAGGGAGAAGATGGAGCATAAGAGGGTCCCCAGATGAAAAACGAGAGACCCTCGATAAGCAAAGAAGTTGATTTAACCTAAGGGGATAGACGGGAGGCGGGGGGGGGGGGGGGGTAGATCCCAAATGTACATCAAGGTCACTTACTAAACCGAACTGAGATGGAGGGAGGGCGAGGGAGCGGGGTGGGAATCTAGGGAAGGGGTCAAATGAGAAATGTGGGCCCATATGTCGTTATTAATTTGTACCTTACAAAGATGTATGCTTACAATGCACGAATAATAAAAAAAAATAAAGTGGGATAATGAGGGTGGTCCAGGTCCCAGTAGACACCTTCTGCCAGGTGACCCAGGCCCCAGGCAGGAAGTGGGGCTTGCTGCTGAAGCTGGAGCAATATGGGAGGGGATCTGCCTCTGACTCCAGCTCTTCCACCTCCCCAGGCCCAGTTTCAGGTAAGAAAAGAAGTCCGAGCAGGTATGCTAACAAAACTTGACATGCAGAAAAGATCCGTGAAAACACACAAGTGCTCTTCTCTGACAGGGAGATATGGAGAAAAGAATGGACTGTGGGACTCTTTTCTATGCTGGATCCAAAGCGGGGCGGCTGGGAGCCTCACATCTACCAGCCAAGGCCCATGTAGATCCCAGGTGGGCTCTGTCAGTGTTTAGTGCTGGGCCAGGGTCAGAATGGGCCCCACAGTGCAGGGTGCAGATTTGGGTGGGGGTGAATCTCCGGATCAGGTGCATGAAAAAATACTGTTTGGGGGAAGGGACCTGAGTCTGGGAAGGACAGAAGACAATTCTTATTGCAAAAAGCATTACAAAAAATTTACAAATAAATTTTTTTTTTTTTTTTTTTTTGCAGTACTGGGGATTGAACTCAGGGGCATTCTACCTCCGAGCTATACCCCCAGCCCTATTTTTTACTCTTTATTTTGAAACAGGGTCTCACTAAGTTGCGGAGTGCCTCACTAGGTAGCTGAGGCTGGCCGAGAACCCGGATCCTCTGGTCTCAGCCTCCCGAATGCTGGGACTACAAGCATGCATGACCACACCCAGCTCTACAAATAAATTCTGTGTAAGACTCAAAAGATGCAAACAAATGGCAAAATGAATACCCTAATAACTATAGATTATAAGACAATCTAAAAAAGTCTTTCAACTGAATACATTTATAGTATTCAGAGATATAAGGGAGAGAAACTAGTAGGTAAGAGGAGGGGATTGTGGAAAAACAACAGGTAGACTTTGGAGGAACCAAATAAAGAAAATTAAAAATAATTAAATTTAAAAACATTTGAAGTTTTAAAAATTTTTAAATTTTCTTAAAATTAAAAAAAATGTATTAATGAAATTAAAAAAATGAAAGGGCTCATGAATTGGCAGACTATAAACAGTTGAAGGGAGAATTGACAAAGTGGAAACAGAGCCAAGTGAATGAACCAGAAAGGAGCATAGACATGAAAGAAAAGTCATAAAAAAAGGCACATAGATTCAAAGAATTAAATACATTTCTAATAAGAGTGTCAGAAAGAAATGGACTAGATATGATGGAGAACCACCCTAAGGCAAAATGGTGGACAAAATTTTCAATTTTGAAGAAAAGGTCTCATTAAAAGAGTCTATGGCAGCCGGGTGTGGCGGTGCACACCTCTAATCCCAGCACTTGGGAAGCTGAGACAGGAGGATGGCAGGTTCAAGGACAGCCTCAGCAACGTAGTGAGACTGTCAGCAACCTAGCAAAAGCCTGTTTCAAAAACCCCAAATTAAAAGGGCTGGGGGGTGTTGCTCAGAGGTAACATGCCCCTGGGTTCAATCCCCAGGACTATAAAAGAAAAATATACACACTCATGTGCGTGCATGCACACACACACACACACACACACACACACACACACACACACCACAATTAAATTATTACCAATTACTGATTATGGTCTACTTTTTACATTTCATAACTTTGTAGAAAGGAGATCCCTTTTTAAGAAAGTTTAGTTCTTCAAATTTTTACAATTTCATCCCTGCTTTTTGAAATTTAATGTATCACAGTTATTATTATTATTATTATTGAGATTAAACCCAGTCTATATCTGAGCTATACGCCCAGCCCTTTTTATAATTTTTGTTTGGAATCAGAGTCACACTAGGTTGCTGAGAGACTTACTATGTGGCTGAGGTTTTCCTCAAAGTTTTAGTCTTCCTGTCTCAGCCTCTCGAGGACTGGGAGCATGAGCCACCACACATGGCCATATCGCCATATATTTGATGCTCACATTTTCCAAGATTTGGCCAGTGGTACCCTGAGAGCTGGCCGCTGTGTCCTTTGCCACATCTGCACCATTGCTCCAGCAGTTCCTTACTTTGGGGAACAGCAAGATGTTACAGGCTCCTCTTGTACTTTCTTAAGAGCTCCAGTCCTGGAATCAGGAACTTCTTCAAGGAACCCTGCTTCCTTTAACTGTAACACCATATTTAGAAATCCAGATCTGGACATTAGTTGTTCTCATTATTCTGGGAACATTGCGATTCCTAGGTACCCTCAGTGGACACAGCAAGGCGATATATGTATATGGACATTCTCTTATATTTTTGCATTACTATTTTCATGTGTATATATGTATGTATGTATCATATCTTTCATGAATCTATCTATCTATCTATCTATCTATCTATCTATCTATCTATCTATCTATCTATCTATCTATCTATCTATCTACCTATCCATCTACCTACCTACCTACCTCATCATGTGAGGTCCTCTGTCATTTACCTATGTGCCTATCACAAGCATGAGTTCACAGTGATGCCTCTAGTTCTAACAACAGAGTTCATTTTTGTTTCCTCCCTTTGAACATCCCTCAGTTCCTCCTGTGATGTGAGACCCTGCCTCCCATTATCACTACCATGTCCACTTAGGGCGCCATCCCTCAACGTGCACACAGCCCCCGCCTCCGCCCTGCTCTTTCCCCGGGACACACCCGCTTGCCTGGACACCTGCACCTGGCTGCTGCTACTGCTGGCCGCACCCCTGCAGGAGCCTCCCCACCAGAGCCTGGGCTCAGGGGCCCCATGCTGTGCTGCCCCCACCGTGGACATCCTCCCTACTACATTATTGCTATTATTTAAAATTTCTGTAACATGTTATTGTGGCAAAACCTACACAACACTTTACCATTTTAATCACTTTAAATGTACAATTCAGTGGCGTTAAGCACACACATATTGTGGTGCAACCATCACCACCGTCCACCTCCACAATTTTTCCATCATCCCAAACTGAAGTTCTGAATCCCTTAGACAGTAACTTCCTATTCTGTCTCCTCCCCCACCCCCACCCCTGACAATTGCCATTTGACTTTGGGCTGCTGGGAATTTGACTATTCTGGGTACTTTATATAAGTGGAATGACGGACTATTCTTCCCTTTCCTGTCTGGTTTATTTCACTTAGCATAATGTTTTTGTGGTTCACCTATGTTGAATGTAGTGTGTTTCAGAATTTCATTCTTTTGGTCAAGCCAAGCCATGCCCTATTGTATGGATAGACCACAATTTGTGTGTGTGTGTGGGCTTTCCCTTTTGCTTTCTGTGAATGCCACTGCTATGAACCCTGGTGTACAAATATCTGAGTGCCTGCTTTCAGTTCTGTTGGGTTTATACCTAGAAGTGGACTTGCTAGATCATATGGCAATCCCACTTTTACTATTCTGAGTAACTGTCATATGGTTTTACATAGTGGATGCACCATTTCAAGTTCCTATCAGCATATGAGGGCTTATAATTTCTCTGCTTTGTTGCCAACATGTAATATTTTTGGTAATCGCCATCCTAATTGGTGTGAAACAGTATCTTATCTTTTCGTTTTCTTTGAATTTCCTTAATAGATAGTGATGCTAAGTGTCTTTCATTTGTTTATTGGTTACATATGTATCTTTGGAGAGTTATCTAATGTCAAATAAGTTCCTTGTCCATTTGTAAATTTGGCTGCTTGTTGGTTTTTTTTTTTTTTTTTTTTTTTTTTTTTTTTTTTTTTTTTTTTTTTTTTTTTTTTTTTGGTTCTTGAGTTGAACTTCTTTATACATTCTAGATATTAATATTTCATTACATTTATTTATTACATTTATGTAAACATTTTATACCATTCTAGAAGTACCCATTTGCTTGGTTGATAGTGTCCTTTGATGCACAAACATTTTATTTTATTTTTTTTTGGCGGTACTGGGGATTGAACTCAGGGGCATTCTACCTCCGAGCTATATCCCCAGCCCTATTTTTTATTCTTTATTTTGAAACCGAGTCTCACTAAGTTGCAGAGTGCCTCACTAGGTAGCTGAGGCTGGCCGCGAACCCGGATCCTCCGGTCTCAGCCTCCCAAATGCTGGGATTACAAGCGTGCGCCACCACGCCCGGCTCCACAAACATTTTAAATTTGGGCAAAGTCCAGTTTATCTATTTTTACTTTTGTTGCTTTTCGTGTCATATCCAATAAATTGTTGTCAGATTCAATGCCAGGAAGCCCCCCTCAAGCTTTCTTCTAAGAGTTTTATAGTTATAGTTCTTATGTTTAGGTCTTTAATCCATTTTGTGTTAATTTTTTTGTGTATAGTGTATGCTAAACTCTGTATTATTTTAAACACTTCATAGTTTTAAAACATGAGCCAAAGTTACTTTTTAAATTACTTTATTTTTGAAAATTCATGATGCTTGCCTAGTTTTGCTTTTTATAATTTATTACGAAAGAACCTCTAGAATTCCTGGAATTGTGATGTTCTCTAGTGGCTGAACCACTTGTGGGGGACGACTTGGCTCAGTGGAGGCGAGCAGAAGGAGCAGAGACCAGGCGGATCTGACGGTGGGAGGGAGTATTGTGGGTTGGCTGCATATCTCTAAGCCTTTTTTAGCATCGATTAGGGAGCTCCATGTCCCCTCCTGTCCCCCAGCTTCTTCCTTTAGCCTGTCCTTGATTTATTGGTCACCTATGGAATTTTATTCTTCCATGATTATTTTATGTCCATAGTACAGGTCAGTGGGCTTTGGGTGGTGCCAGTGGTTTTGTTAGGACCCATAGGACCAATGTCAGTCAATAGTAGCAACCCATTGAGCAGGGAGATAGATAGATAGATAGATAGATAGATAGATAGATAGATAGATAGATAGACAGATAAAATGCATTTTGTAACCAACAATCTAGGGCACTGATTTTCTCCAAGGAGATATCCCAATTTGAGTGTATAAGGAAATTCAGCTGTGACTGCTTGCCATTCTCTGATTCCAAACATGAAGAAAATTGCTTAAGGCAGACTGTCTCTGTAAAGGAACATTGGCAGAGAAAATTATAGACTAGTGGACTTTTGTGCTGTTAGAACTGGAGGGACCTTGGGGATAACATTTAGGTTGGTGCTTTACAAATTTTTCAGCTACTGAATTTTTTATTCAAGTGCAATCAATCCCAATAAATAAATAAAATGAAAAAAAATCCATCTACTTAAACTCTCTTCTTGCTGTTTGGAAACCCTCTCTCTTGTACAACACCCTTAAACAAAGGCACAGAGAAAGGAAACAGAAGTGTCCAAAGTCACCCAGCTTATCATTGGTGGGGATGAGGATTGAACTCATGTTTCCTGATTCTTAGGTTAGGGTTCCTTCAACCAGGCCAGACATGCTATGCTTTTCTGGGGTCTTTTGTTCTCCCAGAGCCAGATAAGAAGAAAAGGAAGAAACAGTAGATTCAACTGCAGGATTTCCTCCTTAACTGAGCAGGGAGTGTCTTAGCTAACAGTTGCATAGCAGACTCTGGTCAGTGTTGTCAGAAGGAAGTTGTGTTTTGGGGGTTGTTTTAAGGGTTGTCTCCAAGGGTCAAAAATAGCACATGTCCAAGGATGGGGCATGAAAAACGCTGTAAATCAATGAAAACTTCCTTGAAATGGAGATGTACAGAAGCAGATGGAGCCTTCCACTCACTAGAAAGTCTCCAGTAGAATTTCTTTTGCAAAAAGCAGGGGATTCCCAAACTCCCGAGAGAGAGAGAGAGAGAGAGAGAGAGAGAGAGAGAGAGAGAGAGAGAGAGAGAGAGAGAGGTAGTTAGTTGAATGTCACAGAGCCACTGGTTCTCTTGGTTGGAAGAAGCTGCTCTCTGGCCTCGGCCTCTGCTGCTGGGAGGCTGATTCTATGGGGCTGAAGATGACAGAGAGTGATGAGGTGGGGCAGAGGAACTCGGAACAGGAAGGGTTAAAAGAGGTCATTTGTGTAAAGAACAGAAATAGGGAAGATGAATAGATACAGGGATAACTGTGTGAATTAATGCAAAATTTCAGCCCCAAGAGAGATCAAAGGAAAAAGGATGAGGGAGCAGACAGGTGGTGCCAGGAGATTGGAAAGGCCCACTGACCTTTGGAATAGAGATTCAAACTGAGAACTGAACTCGGAAAAAAACACTGGATCCCCAAGACCCAATTCTGACCAATCACAAAAGAGCAGATGGAGAGCCACAAGAAGAAATGAAAGCTCACCTCTTAAGAACTTCAATTGTTACTCTCTTTTCGGGGCCCCCTTCCCTCTTTGTGGGGGAATTGTTTTTAAATTCTATCTTTCCTTGAATTAAAATAAATCTTTATACTCCTCTCATTGTCTTCGGATGACTTTTAATTTCGTAGACAAGAACCCAGTAAGAGGAAAAACTGAATCTTTTTTAGTAGAAAAGGAAGAATGTGGTTACATTTTCAGGAAGATGGGAGGCAGGGGCAATAAGAAGGGGATCACAGCTTCTACAAAGACTGTGGCATGCTGGGAAAAGAAAGCAGATCCCTTTGGGCTCAATATTAGTAGGGAGAACGTAGGAGTCATTTAAAACTAGAGAAGAGAGTTCTTAGGAGTTATTATCAGAAAGAAGTTGTTTTTGAGTTTACTGATGGGTGAGGGAGAGAGAGAGAGTATGAGAAGAGAGAAGGGCCATGTGAAACTGTCTTCAAAGGACACCTCAAATATTCATATTTATTTGGTACTGGGGATTGAACACAGGGGCATTATACCTCCAAATTATACCCCCAGCCGTATTTTATTTTATTTTTTTTTGTGTTGAAACAGAGTCTCACTAAGTTACTGAGGACCTTGTTAAGTTGCTGCGAAGGGCCTCAACCTATGATTCTACTGTGTCAGCTTCCCAGCTGCTGGAATTACAGGTATGTGCCACCTTGCCCAGCTTCAAATATTTTGCTACACATTGAGAATGCACTGTCTTTCCCATTTCTTCAACTTCTGAATGAAGATTTGAATTTGTTTAAAATACTCTTTTAGTTTGTTGGGGTTGGAGGCTTAAAAACACAGAAATTACAACATCCATGGCATTTAAGTGTGTTCAGAATACTTAAGCAGGTCTCCTCGGGTCCTTAGTGACCTGTGGGAGCTGGGACGATCCCTGGGGCAGGGGCTTGGCTGTAACCCCACCTCAGGAATTAGCACATCTAATGAAGCAATGGTCAAACATCTATACAAATGGAGCGGCACAGGCCCATGTCCTGCCCACCTCTATACCCTCTGTCGGTCTAGTTGATGGCTGCATGAGTAGAGGGCAGGAAGGATATGTAACGGCACCATGAAGTCTCTCTATGTCATCCTGTTGGGGTTCTATCAATCCCCAATTCCAAACTCTCTCTGGAATCTAGATTCCTAGCTTTTCACCCACTCTGCTCTGAGGCTTATGTTTGAATGTGCAGTGACCATAGCCAGCTTCTCTGGTTGCTAAATATGGAGAATGTTGACCCTGGGTTATCCTATTTTCCCCCCAAACTGACTAGGTACCCAAGCCTATCCTCATTGTCAACACATGAGGAGATACACTTTATGTTGCAGAAGCTGTTTAAATCTACAGAGTTTGGGGTGTTGGGTGTATATGTGTGGTGTGATTGGGAGGTGGGGGTCTTATTAAACAGGCAAATAGACTGGGAGGAGAGCTACAGGCTACGTGTCTCCTGTCCAGACTTTGTATTGTTGCCTAGCAGGTTTGGGTTGCAAGATCCAACTTTCAGATGCAAGTATGAGTATCTTAGAAAGACTTCTAGGTGGCAGACATCAAGAGCGATTTCTATGTTCATGGCATTCTTCCTCATCAAGACTGTGTTTGAAATTATACTGTTGACAATGGAAGGCATAACTCCTGAGTTTTCCTCAAGGGATTGGGTTTTGAATAAGTTAGGATTCTTGATGGAAAATGAAGAAATTCCACTGAAGTTAGTTTAGGTAAGGGGGGGGGAATTATTTTCTTGAGTAAGTGTGGAAGGGAGAGGTACTACTTGGGAATACTAATGTCAGGGACTTTCTTTCTTTGAGCTCAACTTCTTTCTGAATATCAACTTCAGCATCCCTATGATATCTAGGTGACTCAGGAGGAGAGGGAGTGATGATTAGTATCTTCCAGACTCAAATCCTCACACACTGTAGCCTAAGAAGAAAGGACTCTTACTCCAACTGCCAACTCTAATTTGAAAAGCTTAGGTAAGAATAGTGATTGGCCAGACATGGGTCATGTGATCAGCTTTTAGACCAATTACCATGTCCAATGATGTTTAGGTACTAAGGTCAGCTCAGGATGGATCAGGTGCCCACCTCTATGTCCAGGGGGCCAGGCTTCTATGATACATTGATCCAAAGGGTTGGAATTGGGGGGGTAGAAACTGTTTACTAGAAGAGAAGTGGCATATTTACCAGATGATGAACATAGGGATATTGACAGACTGAACTGCTGCCCACTTTACACATAAAAATTTAAAACAAATGGACAAAACCCAGCAAAACCTTTGCATTGGGTGGTATTGACTCTTAGTGCACTAGTTATTTAGATTGGAGTTGAAATACTCAGCTTTTGGACTGTGTAAGACCTAAGCCTGCTGTTGAAGGAGTGGAATTTGGATTTGGGAGCAAAGACAGCACTTTGAGTGAGGAAATAGAAATACATCAAATTAAAAGCATAAGTATAAACAGGGCATGATGGCGCACGCTTGTAATCCCAGTACTTGGGAGGCTGAGACAGGAGGATCTGGGTTCGCAGCCAGCCTCAGGTATTTAGTGAGGTCCTCCGCAACTTAGTGAGACCCTCTTTCAAAATAAAGAATAAAAAATAGGGCCAGAGGTGTAGCTCAGAGTTAGAATACCCCTGGATTCAACCCCTAGTACCACAAAAATAATAAAATAAAATAAAATGATAAGTGTAAATGGCATTTGGAGAAATAATAAAACACTAACAACAAAAACAATGCCAATAGCTAATGTTTATGGAGTAGTCAGCACTTGTACCAATGCTGTTGAAAAGTACTGTATCTCTCACTGAATTCTTACAACAACTCTTTGAGACAGTTATTAGGGCAAAGTAAGATGCAAGATGCAAGTTTGGAGAGCAGCAGGAGACATATTTTGCATAGAGATAAAATGCATCACTAATTAGTAGTTGAGAAAACCCATTCATACAATATTCAACAAGTATTTATTGAACTCTGATTAGGTCCCAGGCAGTGTGCAACTTTGCTTTATAAAAATTTTAAGTTGATTCTGGCAAGCTTTGCCTTTAATTTTTTATATTAGTCAGGATAAGACAAGTGAGTCTGCAGTAACAAAACACAGTGTTAGTCTCTTAATCAATAAACCAAAGTTTATTTGTTGCTCAGTTACGTTGAATTGAGCTTCCAGGCATCTCTTTAGGACAGAACATTAATGTAGTGGCATCTTCACCTCATCACAGGGCCTCTTATTCACGTACAGTCACCCCAACAGGGGAAGAGAACACGAAGGGTTCAAGTCAAACTTGTCTCAAGACTTCACCTGAAAGGAAGCGTCTCATGCTTATGAGTGTAGACTACAAGGCTTCACCTTGTTTCTGGAGTAAGATCTTCCTCCCTCCCTCCTTCCTTCCTACCCTCTTTTTGCTTATGTCATTTCTCTTCAGGGTCAGCTATAGACTTAGGCTGTAAGCCTTAAACCTGACTTCCAGAGACCTCTGGGTAGCTAACCTTTGTTTTAATTCCACAGCTCCAAATTCAGAAAGTATACCAATTGGACCAGGCTGCGTTAGCCTGGGGAGGCAGAAGGTGATTAATGACTATGATCACATTTGCCTACACAGTATTTCACTTCATTTCCAATCATACTGTGCATTGCATAACTTTAGGATTGATGAGGTGCACCTGCTCCAAGTGCAAGGGTCTCCAGGAGACATCCAGAACTGCCCCAGTCAGGGACAGAGGCTGCTGAGCTTCCAGAAGGTCAGACTTCCTTAGCAACAGATCCCTTAGCAACAGTGAGCTGGCTGGTAAGTTCTGGGTTCCCAAGAAAGAAAGCTAAGATGCAATATAGTCTGATATAGGAAAAATTGACTGAGAATGGCAAAGCAGAAAAATCCTAAGAAATGCCCATAAATAGGCATTCCAGATCTCACACAGCATGAAATGCAAAAAGAGTGGTATCTAGGAATTGCACTGTAGCTATTGTTCAGTTCTGAACTTCAAACTGCATGAAAATTATTCTAGGAATTATCATTGATTTTCAAGGATTTTTTTTGGGGGGGGCATGGTTGGTGTCTCCTGTGTATGATTCCCAATTGATGGTGCATTTTTTTTTTTATTGTTCCAAAGCAATAATTTCTCCAAGTATCTTATTGATATCTTCAGCTGATTGAAGAGGATCTGTGCATCACTGTGTATTGCTTGAGTTATTTTGAACCCCAGTTCTGCATAGTCCCTTGGAGCCTTCAAAGGAAGCAGTGGAGACACACAACCATAGTATTGTAAGCACTTGCAAAGAACTTCACACCTTTGTCCACCCACCAGTAGGGGGCACTGACACATGAAACTTTTCCTTTGTCAGCACCATATTGGAGGGATAACAAAATGGTGGAAAATCCGGCTTCTGAACTCAGACCTGGGTTTGAATCATTATTTGGCCATTCATTATCTGTGTGATTCTAAGAACATGGATCTTTGAGCCTTGATTTTTCTTATTTGTAAAATGGTAAAAATAACAATTTGGATCTCATGGAATTACTGAGGATTGGATCAGTTAGTGCATGGAAAGCACTTAGTGTAGAGCCTGATGTTTAATAAATGCTCAATTCACTCTGGCTTTATTAGTAGAAAGTTCTGCATTATGCTCTTCATGGAAAGGAGAGGGGTTAATATTCTTCTTTGTCTACTAAAACCTTGAAAAATTAGCTGCTATTTAATAACTAGTATTTATTTATCCACTTGAATCTGTCAAAACTTGGAATCTAAGTAGAAGTCAAAATGGGGCATTTGGTGGTGAAGCAGAGGTTAGGAATGACTGCTGTGTTGGGAAATAGAGGTCGCAAACTATGAATGTGGCTTCCAGTGAGGAGTTTTCTTTGCCGTGGACAGTATTTGTTTTGTGTTAAACTTGATTTAGCGGTGAACATTTAAGAACAAAGAGATTTTCACATAAAATTAGCATCTTTTGGCATCCAATTAAAAGGCTTCTATGCAGTGAAGGAAACAAGCAAGCATCTAAAGAGAGCCTACAGAATGAGAGAAAATCTTTGCTAGCTATTCCTCTGATGGAGGACTAAAATATAGAATATATAAAGAGCTCAAAAACTTAACACTAAAAAACAACACAATAAAAAAGTAGGCAGTTGAAGCTGGGTGTGGTGGCACACACTTGTAATCCCAGCATTTGGGAGGCTGAGACCGGAGGATCCGGGTTTGTGGCCAGCCTCAGCTACCTAGTGAGGCACTCCTCAACCTAGTGAGACCCTGTTCCAAAATAAAGAATAAAAAATAGGGCTGGGTATATAGCTCGGAGGTAGAATGCCCCTGAGTTCAATCTCCAGTACCCCCCCAAAAAGTAGGCAATTGAATTGAATAGATACTTCTCAAAGAAGAAACACAAATAGCTAGTAAATATATGAAAAAATGTTTAACATCTTTAGCAATTAAGGAAATGCAATTCAAATTGCTCTGAGAGGCCACCTAATTCCAGTTAGGAAGGAAATCATCAAGAGTATAAAGGATAAGAAATGTCGGTAAAAGTGTGTGGGGAAATAGGAACTCTTATACACTGTTGGTGAGATTGTAAATTAGTGCAACTACTATGGAGATCTGTATGGAGGTCCCTCAAAAGACCAGGAATGTAATCACTGTATGACCCAGCTACCACCCTTCAGTATATTTCCAAAAGAATTAAAGTTAGCTAGGCATGGTGGCACACACGGCTGTAATCTCAGTTCTTAGGAAGCCGAGACAGGAGGATTACAGTTTGAAGGCCATCCTCAGCAATTTAGCAAGACCCTCAGCAACTTAGTGAGACCCTGCTTCTCCTCCTCCTCCTCCTCCTCCTCCTCCTCCTCCTCCTTCTCCTGCTCCTCCTCTTCTTCCTCTTCCTCCTCCTCCTTTTATGGTATTGGGGATTGAACCCAGGGCATTCTTCTTCTGAGCTACACCCCCAGCCCTTTTATTTTTATTTTTACTTTGAAACAGGGTTTCACTAGGTTGATAAGAGTCTCATGACATCCTGAGGCTGTCCTCAAACCTGCAACTCTCCTGTTTCATCCTCTGAAGTACTTGGATTACAAATGTGTACCACAACGCCCAGCTGAGACCCTGTTTCAAAATTAAAAAATAAAATAGGCCTGGCTTAGAAGTAGAATGCCCCTGAGTTCAATCCCCAGCACCACACACACACACACACACACACACACACACACACACACAAAAGAAAAAAAAAGAATTAAAGTTAGACTACTATAGTGATACATGTATACTCATGTTTATAGTAGCATAATTCAAAATAGCTAAATTATGGAATCAGTTCAGGTGTCCTTCAAATAAATGGTTAATAAAAATGTGGTGTCTATACACACAATGGAATTCTACTCAGTCATAAAGAAGAACAAAATTATATCATTTGCAGGAAAATGGATGGAAATGGAGAATTTTATACTGAGATCAACCAGCCTTAGAAAGTCAAGGGTCGTATGTTTTATATGTGGAAGCCCGAAAGAAAATAGGAAACACAAGGGACCTCAAATAATGTGGAGAGAGACCTGTTAGAATATTGGAAGGGGATTGGGAGAGGGAGTTGGTGAGAGGAAAATGGAGGATCGAGGAAGCAAACAGTTCAAATAATATTATGGCAATATATGAAGGTATTATTACCAATTTCACTACCACGTACAGTGAGAGGAGAGGGGGGAATAGGGTGAAATGTGGAAAGAAATACCCCAAGAGCTGGGTGCATGTATGTTTGTATCACTTTAGACCTCACTACAATATATAATTGCAAGGCACTAATAAAAGAATTTAAAAAAAAAAAAGAAAAGGAGAAAGAAAAAATAGCATCTTCTTCTGGGCTGTGTCTTGGGCTGCCTTACTCTTTTATGTTTTCTGCCTGTGGCAGTCAGAATAATAGTCCCCACAAGATATCCATGTTCCAATTCCTGGAAACCGTGACTACATTAGTTTTCTTGGGAGGAAGAAATTAAGGGTGTAGTTGGAATTAGGTTGTAGATGGCCCCCAAGTAGGAAGATTATGCAGATTATCATCCAGGTCAGCCTAACGTAATAACAGGGTCCTAATAAGTGGGAGAAGAGGGTGGAGGAGGGAAAGAATGGCCAGAGAGAGGCTCTTATAGTTAGCAAATATCCCCTAAAGAGCTCACTGATTAATGTTTGGAGCTGATGTGATTGAGTCATGAGGGCTGCAATCCCAGCAGTGCACAAATCCATTGGAATGGATTCATCTGGGTGGTGAGCCAGGTCAGTAGGGTGTGGCTGGGGTGGGTCCCTGGAGGTGGGGCCTTGGGGATTTTATGTTTCCTCCTCACTCTGCTCTTTCTCTTGCTTCTGGCCTCATGATGTGAGCACAGCCCATGTGCTCTCCCTCTCTCTGCCTCCTGTCCCCATGCCCTGAGATCTGCAGACCCCGGCCTCTCATGGACCAGACCGAAAACTGTAAGGAAATAAATCTTCTTTCCTCTAAGTGACGTGGTCAATCTTTTAGATTATAGCTGCAAGGATGCTGATGGATATAGAGGACTTGTTGCTGGTTTTGAAGATGGCAGAGGGACCACACGTATGTGATCTTGAGAAGCTGGAAAAGGCAAGAAAACATTCTTCCCTTGATTTCCTAGGAAGGAGAGCAGCCCTGCCTAGATCTTGATTTTAGCTCAGTGAGACCAACATTGCACTCCTAAAGTACAGAACTACAAGATAATAAATTTGAATTGTCCTTCAGTTTGTGGTAACTTGTTATAGCAGCAACACATTAACAATACCTTACCTTATCCCTGTAGGCCAAGACTGTTTTGCCCACATGTCCTTAATCTTTATGTGTTGGATATAGTTCTTTTGAGGTGCCTAGTAATCCTGGTAAAGTTGCAGAAGATCCTTGGCTCCCTTACTGGAAAATGCAGATGAGTAAGAATGCTTGCTGCTTCTGATGTGTTGGTAGTGGTAAAGGACTATCAGCTACACATGAGAATGGCACTTTTAATATTAAAATGTATTAAGCGACAATCATTACTGTGGCAGATGTATATTCCCTGCTCTTGGGATTTTTTTGCACCAGACTTTAACATTGTTGGAGTAGTTCAGCATTTTCCTCAAGGCAGGATTACCTGGGCTGCTGGCTTGTCTCACATAAGAGGGCAAGATTTTGTCTGAGGAAGTAAAGCTTCATCTGTGCACAAATGGCCACAGGAATGCTCAGAAGGAGGTAGAACCAATCATGAATCTTAAAGATATGCTAAACAAAATTAGTCAGTTACAAGAGGACACATCTTACTCTCTTTATATGCTTAGAGTAGTTGCAATCATAGAGATGGAAAGTGGAATAGTGCGTATCAGAAGGTAGAAAGAGGGAGAAATGGGGAATTGTGGTTTGATGGGTATGGAGTTTTTGTTTGGAAAAATGGGATGTTCTAGAGATGGATGGTGGTGATGGTTGTGAATGGATTCTATGCTTGGAAATGGTTAAAATGCTAAATTCTATTTTATGAATATTTTGTCAAATGAAGTAAAATAAAAATATGGCAAATGTTTCTGCTTTATTTCTGGTAAAATTTGGATTCAATGATGAAACCTACATGTATGGCCACAGGGGCTTCCCAGCATTCCTTCTGAACCTCCGTCAATATTCTTACTGCTGTAATCCAAAACAACTGACCACACACACGTAGAGGAAGGAAGAACTGCTCACATTATTTGAAGATTTCAGAGGTTCTCTGTCAGGCTGCCTGTGCGCAGCTCAGGGCATGGTGGCAGGAAGTTCAGAGTGGTAGAGAACAAGGGTGCTGCTCTCATATCAGGAGTCTGGAAGTGAAAGAGAGCAAGCGGGGAGAAGAGGGACCATATACAACCCTCAAGGCCACACCCCAGAGACCCACCTTCTCTAGCCATGCCCTACCTGCCTAGGTTACCCCCCTGTAAGTCCATTATAGTGGACTTGCCTACTGATGAGATTAGAAACCTTACGAGTTATTATGTCCACTCTGAACATAAGCTATGTCTAACCATAACCTTTCCATGGTCTCATGAACACCTGGTCTTCTACTCATAGGAGCAGAGCACATCCAAGCTCACCTACATGGATGAACAGAAAATGTGAGTCCCAATGTTGGCTCCTGCACACAGCTCCTTGACAGAAGTCTGGATGGACATGCTCAGTCCTCCCCCATCCCCAAACTCTCCAGTCAGATGAGCATTCTCTCCCTCTCCTGGACCAGACAGTGAAGGAGGGAGGGAGGGAGGAGAAAGTAGAGAATCTCCTGCCATGTCCACCTTGGGTGGGCACAGTAGAAATCCTTTCCCTTCTGTAGAGACATAAGGAGTGGAGAATACATGTGCCTCCTCATGTATATTCTAAGCTGGAGGGTTGTGCTTGGAAAAGGCATCCTTTAGAAAAATTCCTGGTGGGGGGCAGCTGGAACAAGAACCACTCCGATGGAGGTAGATCTGTCTACGAGATGGTGCCCTTGCTCTGTGTTTATTTTTTCTCTTCATCTTGAACAAACTGTGACATAGGTACCGTTTTTAGAGTAAATAGAATTGTGACATGTTCCAGAGCTTACACATCTGGATTCACTTATTCTAGACCATGTTCTCTCAAGTTTCCTGTGGGATGTTGGTGAGTTGCACTGGGCCCTGGAGAGGGGCAGGTGTTAGGGTGCAAAGGGGAGAACTGTCTCCCAGGCTTCTTTTCCATCTGAGCCCCCACTACCCTTCCCCTATAGAAGCCTTTGCTTGGTTACTGGCTTTTAACTGGGATGGTCAAAGGGTGGCAGCTCAGAGAATTCCTTTGGCAGAGAAGGTTGCCTCTAGTATAGATGATCCCCAACTCATAGTGGTTTGGCTTATGATTTCTGACTTTACCATGGTGCACAAGCAACACACATTCAGTAGAAACCACATTTCACGTTTAGAATTTTGATCTTTGCCCAGGTCCATTACCCATGATGCCGAGCAGAGGCAATGAGCCAAGCCATTACAAAGGGAAGCCACCAACACTCCACAGTGGGCTGTGTTGCCAGTGGTTTTTTTGGATACAGATATTAAATAAATTACATGACATATTTAATACTGTATTATAAAATGGCATGTGTTAGACAAGTGCCCAGCCATAGACCAATGTAAGTGTTCTGAGGACACTTAAGACAGGCTATGATGCTCTTTCGGTTGGGTGTATTAAACACATTTTGATTTATATTTGCAAGTTAGGACAGGTTTACTGGGACATAACCCCATCACAAGTAGAGGGGCATCTGCATTTTTTTCTTTCATTGCTAAGACTTAAGACTTGGAAGACCTGAGACCCTTCAAATACAGAATCTTATATTCTATGCTTTGATTGATACCAGATCCATATGTTGAAAATTTATTCCAAAGTGGAATATTTGCCACTAAAATGAGTGTTGAGAACTTGCCTATATCTTTTGAAAGCATGTGACTTTGAAGTTCCTTCCTGTCTCCACAGCATTTGTCCCATAAACAGAGCTTTCCTCTGACACGTGCAATCCCTTCTTGCAGCGTGACAAATTCAGAATGCATCTTTCTAGACCCATGTCCACAGCAGCACAATCTCCCAGTGAAGTCTTAAAGCCAGCTTGACTGAGGAGGCCGGCTTAGGGACCTGGAAATTGCTTGAGCAATACCTTGCAGAGGTTTATCACTTAAGCCCAGGTTCAGCTCTGACTTGTCTGGGAAGGAGCAGGGAGAAATCTCCCACACACAATGGCCACTTGAAGCAGGGACTCTGACCCAAACATTCATCTGTGCTACTCCTTCCTGTGGCTGGTAGTTCACTAGGTAGAAATGTAAAGCCTGTGGGGCTTGGTGCTGCCTACACAAAAAATAAGCAAAGGAAGGGAAATACCGATAATAATCACCCTTCTCAGAGTCAGAATTTGCCTGAGGTCTGTAGGCAGAAAGTGGGGATTCCAGCCCAGGAAGGATGCTGCCTAAATAAGATTTAGAAAGTGAGTCCAAAAGCCAGGCTCGATGCACAAGATTTATGCATGCTGTCAGCTTCTGAGCAATTTAATTATTGTCATTTTCTGGCTTGAGATGTTGCCCCTGGTTTCTGGGAATAGGCCTCAAATAATTCCCATTTGGTTACATTTATTACTCCCACCCCATGCTTCATAGTGAAGCTCAGTCTAAGTCCTCAGGCTCCCATCCCCCACCAAATCTCGTGTCTAAAGGGAGCCCTCAGTCCTCTACCAATTGTTAGCATAAGTATAAATCAGGTAACAAAGATTTGGTTTATACAATATCGCATTGAGGTAGATTTCCATGTCTCAAGCAGCTGAGAAATTGCAGAAAGTTTCATATCCCAGTAAAGACCTGGGCTGAACCAAGACTGGGGCCCAGGCATGTGGACACATCTGTGGAGGAACCTATGATAGATGCTTGGATTCTTCTCCTTTCCTCTCCTCTCCTCTCCTCTCCTCTCCTCTCCTCTCCTCTCCTCTCCTCTCCTCTCTTCTCCTCTCTCTCCCTCCTTCTTTGATTTTTATGTGGTACTGGTGATGAAATCCAGAGGCATTCTACCTCCAAGCTATGCCCTCAGCCCTATTTTATTTTTTATTTGGAAACAGGGTATCCTCAAGCTACTGACACTGGCCATGAATCTGCAATCCTCCTATCTCAATCTCCCAAGTACTAGGATTGCAGGCACACATCACCATGCTAGGACTCTAGAAGTGCACTCTTCTTTACCTATTATAACAATGCTGCAAATTAGACATTGTTATGCCCATCTGGCGGCCAGGCAAATGTGAAGTATGGCTCACAGTGACTAAGCATCTTACACCAGATTACCATGAGAATGGAACACAGGGCTGTTCCATTTCAGATCTGATACCCTCAAAACCCTGCCATGCTGCCTCTTAAAGATTTAGTTAAACTTTTTGTTTTCCTCAAAGGAGAGGGTTGGTTTTGTCCCAAATCAATGGCATTGGCAAAGCTGGATTAAATAAAAAAATGTTAAAGCTGAAGGCTAAAGTAAAACAATGGCCCTTTTCCTCCTAAGCTCATTACAGGTATCAAATATTTAGTGATTTAATTAGAATGCTCTTCTTTTTCATTGCAGTCATTGGAATGCAAATATTTCAGAACCTGAACTTACTTGTTGGTTTTGTGTTGCGTCCATCCTTTGCAGATCCACCTCCAAACCCCTTCAAGTGACATGTGGCACTGAGTTTTCTTTCTTCCTAATGGAATATTCACGTGCATGACATACATGACTTTTATTAATTTTCTTGACTTTGAGGAAGGGAAGAGTTGGGGAGATTTTTAGCTCATAAGGCTTTATAACAATCAATGACCAAGAAAGTAAGCAAAGCAAAGCAAAACACAACAAAACAAAACAGGCCAATGCTCACAGTTTCAAGTCTGCCAGATTAGTGAGCTCCAGAGGGTGTGTGGGAATTGGAGGTGTCTGAGTCTGGGCTGGAAGCAGGGAGGTTTTGGAGCAAGGCAGTCTACGTTGTAAGATAAAACATAACCTTAGTGGCCCACAACATTTTTCTATGAGGCATTTCCTGCTGAACTCCGCCGTTGCCTCTTGACATGTTCAGGAGCGCTCTCCCTGTTCCCTCCCATTCATTTGCTTTATAACAGAAACACTGGATTCATGTACAAGAAAAAAAGTCATTCTGGTGATAGTCTGAAAAAAGAAGTGGAAATTTGATCAGAAAAAATGTTTAGGAGAAGTATATAAACTGGTGTCTGATTTGGTTTTAGCTCTTAAAAACAAAACAAAACATGTGAATGCTAGGACTTAAAAGGATTGAATTTATAGGTGAGAATCCTTTCTACCAGAGAAGATAGAATTATTTAAAATTAAAACTGAACATTAGCTAGTGGAAATCTCTGGGTTCTAACGAAGTCTGGGGAAATACATTTTCTGTGTTAAGAGAACTTGCACATTCTCCTAACGCCCACTCTCAATCACTTCGGTTGTCTCAGACTGGGGAGGGGTCCTCATTACCAAGACAATTTGATTTGTTGTCTGTGTTCTTCATATCAACTGGAGTCTCTGCTCAATTTGTGCAATAGTTTGTAGTGGGTTATTTCTACACCGTATGAACCATTTAAAACTTTAAATGATCCAGAATGCTGCAGATCTTCTCATTGTCCCCAGAAAGATTAGTCACTGAGAGCTCAAGGACAAAGTTTGGTGCCTTTTGTGACCTCAACAGGAGCAACTTGTCTTCATGCTTAATCTTGCACCCCCCACCACTCCAAAGATGGTGTTTTGATTGATAACCTTTGTAAAGCTTCTATTTCCTGGGAAGCTTGGCTGGCTTAGTCCATTTTGTGCTGCTAAGACAGAATACCTGAGCTCGCGTAGTTTGTAATGAACAAGGGCATGTTAGCTCATGTTTCTGGAGGCCAGCAAGACCAAGGATAAGGGGTTTGCATCTGACAGTGGCCTTTTTGCTCTGTTATCTCATGGTAGAAGATGGAAGGGCAAGGTGGGGGTGGATCAAGAGAGGGAGATAAAGAGAAAGAGAAACACACACACACACACACACACACACACACACTCAGAGAGAGAGAGAGAGAGAGAGAGAGAGAGAGAGAGAGAGAGAGAGAGAAAGAGAATATATGAATGTACCCAATTCATCCTTTTATAAGGAACTTGCTTCTTCAGTGAAAGAAGACCCATGCATTTAAAAATAAAATTCCAATTACAACCTATGATGCTATAATATTTTCTTATAGTCATTTAGCAAATTAGGAGATTAAGGCCTAAGAAGACTGAGTAACTTTCTCAAGAGGATCTGTGTCCTTGCTCTGCTGTATCGACAATGATCTCTGGTTTCTTTCTGCTCTATCAGGAGGATCCCTGGCCTCGCTGTGCCAGGAGGATGTGCAGTCTTTCTGTTGTCAGGAGGATGTGCGGCCTCTCGGCTGTGCCAGGAGGATCTCTGTCCTCTCTCTACTGTGACAGAAGGATTTCTGGCCTCCCTGTCTTGTGTCACAAGGACCTCTGGCCTCTTTCTGCTCTTTCACGAGGATGTGCAATCTTTCTGCTTTTAGGAGGATGTGCTGCCTCTCTGCCATGTCAGCATTATCTCTCACCTCTCTCTATTGTATCAGGAGAACAAGCTGCCTTTCTCTGCAGTGTCCTGAGGATTCTGTCTTCACTTTGCTGTGTTACAACAATCTCTGGTCTCTCTCTGCTCTATCAGGAGGATCCCTGGCCTTGCTGTGCGGTGTCTGGAGCATGTGTGGGCTTTCTACTCTCAGGAGGGTGTGCAGCCTCTCTCCTGTGTTGGGAGGATCTCTGTCCTCTTTGTGTTGTGACACTAGGATCTCTGGACACTTTCTGCTGTGTAAGGAGGATTTCTGGCCTCTCTTTCTTATGTCACAAGGATCTCTGGCCTCTGCTGTTTCAGGAAGAGCTCTAACATCTTTGTGCTGTTAGGAGGATGTGCAGCCTCTATGCTGTGTCAGGGGGATCTCTGGTGTCCTCTCTCCTGTATCAGGAGGATCATTGGTATCTATTGTGTTAGGATGATCTCTGGCCTCCCTCTGCTGAGTCACAAGGATCTCTGGCCTCTCTATGCTGTGTCAGAGGGATCTCTTGACTCTCTCTCTCTCCTATATCAGCACAACAACTGACCTTTCTCTCCTGTATCAGGAGGATCATTGACCTCTCTCTGCTGTGTCAGGACAATCTCTGGCCTCCCTCTGTTGAGTCACAAGGATCTCTGGCCTCTGTATGTTGTGACAGAGAGATCTTTGGATTCTTTCTCCTATATCAGAAGGACAATTGGCCTCTCTCCCCTGTATCAGGAGGATCATTGGCCTCTCTTTGCTATGTTAAGATAATCTCTGGCCTCCTCTACTGAGTCACAAGGATCCCTGGCCTCTCTCTCCTGTATCAGGAAGGTATCTGGCCTCTCTTTCCTGTATTAGGAAAATAATTTGTCTCAGCTATGTCAGGAGGATCTCTGGCCACTCTCATCTGAGTCGGGAGAGTCTCTGGACTCTACCTCCTGTATCAGGAGATATTTGGCCTCTCATTGGTGTCAGGAGGTCTCAGTCTTCTCTCTTTCCCATATCAGGAGGATTGCTAGCCTCTCTCTGCCATGCCAGGACAATCTCTGGCCTCCCTCTGCTTAGTCACAAGGATCTCTGACCTCTTTCTGCTGTGTCAGGAGGATCTCTGGCCTCATCTGTGTCAAGATGGTCTCTGGCCTCTATCTCCTGCATCAGGAGGATCATTGGCATCTCTCTGTTGTGGCAGGATGATCTCTGGCCTCCCTTTACTGAGTCACAAGGATTTCTGGCCTCTTTCTCCTACATCGGGAGAATAATTGGCCTCAGGTGTGACAGGAGGATCTCTGGCCTCTCTCATCTGTGTCAGGAGGGTCTCTGGCCTCTCTCTTCTGTATCAGGAGGATCATTGGCCTCTCTATTCCATGTCAGGATTGATCTGCTTAGTCTCAAGGACCTCTAACCTTTTTCTCCTGTGTCAAGATGATCTCTGGCATTGCTCTCTTATGTCACAATGATCTCTGACCTCTCTGTGCTGTGTCTCTCCTGTATCAGAAGGATAATTGGCCTCTTTCTCCTGTATAAAGACAGAGGGCAGAGATAAGCCTGATACAGCAGAGAGGCAGCACAACTTCCCTAAAGCAGAAAGACCAAAGAAAGCAGAAAGATCAGAGAGAGGTCAGAGGTCATCCTGACACAGCAGAGTGATGTCAGTGATTCTGGTGACACATCAGATGAATGCCAGAGATTCTTCTGACACGGTAGAAAGAGGCCTCTTCTCCTTTTGATACACCAGAGAGAGTACAGAGATCCTCCTGACACAGCAGTGAGAGGTAAGAGATATTGTGGATACAGGAGAGAGGGGACAGGGATCTTTGTGACTCAGTAGTGGAAGGACAGAGTTCATCCTGACACAGTATAGAGAGGCCAATGATCCTCATGATACAAGAGAGAGGCCAATTATTCTCCTGATATAGGAGAAGTCAGAAATCCTCCTGACACAGCAGAGGCCAGAGATTGTTGTGACTCACAGGGAGAGGCCAGAGACCCTCTTGACACAGATAAGAGAGGCCAGGGATCCTCCTGACACACTGAGACCTATTATCCTCCTGATTCAGGAGAGAGAGGCCAGTGATCCCTGTGGCTCAGTAGGAGGCCAGAGATTGTCTTGACACAGCAGAGGCCAATGATACTAATACAGGAAAGAGAGGCCAATTGTCCTCCTGACATGAGAGAGAGGCCAGAGATCCCCCCAGAGACAGCATAGAAAGGCCAGAGATCTTTGTGACAGAGCAGAGAGAGACCAGAGACCCTCCTGAAACAGATAAGAGAGGCCAGAAATCTTCCTGACACAGATAAGGCCAATTATCCTCCTAATATAGGAGAGGCAAGAGATCCTTGTGACTAAGCAGAGGGAGGCCAGAGTTCATCCTGACACAGCACAGAGAAGCCAATTATCCTCCTGATACAGGAGAGAGAGAGGATGATTATCCTCCAAATACGAGAGAGAGAGAGAGAGAGAGAGAGAGAGAGAGAGAGAGAAAGAGAGAGAGATATCATAGATTCCCAACATAGCATTGAGAAGCAAGAGATTCTTGTGAGGCAACAGAGAGAGGCCAGATCCCCCTGACACAGCATAGAGATGCCAGAGCTCTTTGTGACTCAGCAGAGGGAGGCCAGAGATCATCCTTACACAGCAGAGAGAAGCCAGTGATCCTCATGATATAGGAGAGAGAGGGCAGGGATCCTTGTGACTCTGCAGAGGAAGGCCAGAGTTCATCCTTACACAGCAGAGAGAAGCCAGTGGTCCTCATGATACAGGAAAGAGAGACCAAATATCCCTCTGACACAACAGGGAGAGGCTAGAGATCCTTGTGTCTATGCAGAAGGATGCCAGAGATCATCCCAACATGGCAGAGAGAGGCCAATGATCCTCCCAATACAGGTGAGAGAGGCCAATTATCTTCCTGATACAGGAGAGAGAGGCCAGAGATCTTCCTGACATAGATAAGAGAGGACAATTATCTTCCTGATACAGGAGAGAGGCCATAGATCTTCCTGACATAGATAAGAGAGGACAATTATCTTCCTGATAAAGGAAAGAGAGGCAAGAGACCCTCCTGATAGAACAGAGAGAGGCCAGGGATCCTTGTGACTCAGGAGAGGGAGGCCAGAGATCATCCTGACACGAGAGAGAGAGAGAGAGAGAGAGAGAGAGAGAGAGAGAGAGAGAGAGAGAGAGAGAGAATGAGAAAATCAATGATTCTCCTGATACAGGAGAGAAAGGCCAATTGTTCTCATGATATAAGAAAGAGGCCAGAGATCCCCCTGATACAGCATAGATAGGGAAGACATGTTTCTCAGCTGAGAGAGGCCAGAAACCCTCCTGACACAGCTCAGACCAATTATCCTCCTGATAAAGGAGAGAGAGAGAGGCCAGAAATACACCTGATACAGTAGAGAGAGGCCAGGGATCCTCATGACTACATATAAGGGGGCCAGAGTTTGTCCTGACACAACAGAGAGAGGCCAATGATAATCTTGATACATGACAAAGAGGCCAATTGTTCTCTGATAAAGGAGAGAGAGGCCAGAGACCCTCCTGACACAGATGAGAGAGGCCGGAGATACTCCTGACACAGCTGAGACCAATTATCCTCCTGACACAGGAGAGAGGGGCCAGAAATCCTTCTGATACAGTAGATCCTGGTGGCTCAGTAGAGGGAGGCCAGAGATCATCCTGAAACAGCAGAGAGGCCAATTATCCTCCTGATATGGGAGAGAGAGGAGAGAGACCATCCTGACACAGAGGAGAGAGACCACAGATACTTCTGTCAGAGCAGAGAGAGGACAGAGATCCTCCCACAGCCGAGAGGCTGCACATCCCCCTGAGAGCACAAAGGCTGCACATTCTCCTGACACAGCAAAGACCAGCAGGCCAGAGAGCCTCCTGATAGAGCCGAGAGAGACCAGAGATCATTGTGACACCACAGAGGGAGGACAGAAATCCTATGGATACTGCAAAGAAAGGCTGCTCATCCTCCTGACACAGCGGAGAGCACATCCTCCTGAAAGCAGAGGTACTGCACATCATCCTGAAAGAGCAGAGAGAGGCCGGGGAGCCTGGTGACACATCAGACAACTGATAGAGTTCCTTCTGACAGCAGAAAGAGGCCACTTATTCTTTTGACATAGTAAAGAGGTCAGAGATCCTCTTGACAAAGCAGAGAAGTAGCAATCCTCCTGAAAGCAGAAAGACTGCACACCCCCTGAAAGAGCAGAGAGAGGCCAATTATCCTCCTGACTTGACAGAGAGAGGCCAGAGATCTTGGTGGCACACCAAACGAATGCCAGAGATCCTCCTGACACTGTAGAAAGAAGCTGCTTATCCTTTTTACACAGCACTGAGAGGTCAGAGATGATCCTGATACAGGAGAGGGAGGCCAATTTCCTCCTGATACAAAAGATCCTTGTTACTCAGTAGTGGGAGGCCAGAGGTCATCCTGACACAGCGGAGAGAGGTCAATGATTCTCTTGATGTAGGAGAGAGAGAGGCTAATTGTAATCCTGACATAGGAGACAGAGGCTAAAGATCTCCCTAAAAAGCATAGTGAGGAGAGAGATCCTTGTGACTCAGCAGAGGGAGGCCAGAGCTGCTCCTGATGTAGCAGGAAGAGCCTGCTTCTTCTTCAGCATTTGGTAATTCTGTCGCTATTATCAGTAGTACCTAGGCTGCATTGAACCATGCAAACTACAGACTGTTTCCCTGACTCCTTTGAGCTTGGGTTCCAGCAGTGATGTACATTCTGCTCAACAGATATACTGTGTTAGAGGTGAATTTGGGATGAGTTAGGAGCAAGGCAATGTCTGAGACACTCATTTTGCTGGTGTGGATTGAGTCAGAAGTAGTTCTGATTCTGATGTCAGCAACTTCCTGTTTCTGAAAGTCCCCTTTCTTCCCTCCCTCTCTTCCTCTTTCCTTTCCTCCCTCCCTCCCTCCTTCCCTCCTTCCATCTAGGGAGGGGACCCAGGGCTTTGTAAACTCGAGGCAAAATTTGCTACAAGTGAGCTACAACTCCAGTTCTTCTCAATTTTTGAGACAAGATCTTGCTAAGTTGCCTAGACTAGCCTCAAATTTTGGATCCTCCTGCCTCAGCCTCCTAAGTAGCTGAGATTACTCATGTTTGATACCATGCCAGGCTTGAAGATCACTTTTCTGAAGTGGCAGAGGTCATGTGGTTCTGCAGCCAGTGGCTTCCTGATCAGGGGGGTTCCCCACGGTGTTTAGATCCTGGTAGCATTGTGATTCTGGGGACTCATTGTTTCTAGAAGATCAGCCTCGGTGAAGTTGGTTTCTCCAGGTCATTCCAGTGATAAATTCCATGCTGCTTAAACCAGCCAAGGAGATTTCTGTTGGCTGTAAAGGAACCCTAAATGTGACTGTATCCCTTTTGATTATTTGCTGGTTATTGTTGGTGTTTAGAAGCAACTAATAATAGCCAGGAGTGGTGGTACACACTTGAAAGCCCAGTACATGGGAGACAGAGACAGGAGGATTGCAGGTTCATGGCCATCCTCAGTAACTTAGTGAGACCCTGTTTCTAAATAAAAAATAAAATAGGGCTGGAGTATAGCTTAGAGGTAAAATACCCCTGGGTTCAAACCCCAGTACCACAAACAAACAAACAAATGAACAAACAAGCAAACAAGCAAATAAATAAAATAACCCTTTCTTTAAAAAATTATTTCTCATTTTGTCTTCTGTTTTAAAGATTACAAAGACCTTTGGGATAATTAATATTAAGTATTAGAAAGACAGCAGACTTCCCTGAACTGCCCCTGACTGACAAATGGAATTATTCTAGTGTTCCACCATTAACTGTGGTTGTTTCTGTTGGCAGAAACAACAACTCAACTCAACTCTGTTAGAGTAAGAGTTCTTTTATCTATTTCTTTTTTTGGAGGGGGGTACTGGGGATTGAACTCAGGGGCATTCTATCTCTGAGCTACACCCCCAGCCCTTATTTTTTATTCTTTATTTTGAAACAGGGTCTCACTAAGTTGCAGAGTGTCTCACTAGGTAGCTGATGCTGGCCTCGAACCTGGATCCTCTGGTCTCGGCCTCCCAAATGCTGAAATTACAAGCGTGTGCCACCATGCCTGGCTATCTATTTTTTAAATTAAGATGAGAGCTGAGCTTTTAAAAATAATTGTCAACAGGTACTAATATGATTATATATTTACATTATATTTATTTTTCTTAAGATAGTGAATTTTGTAATGTATTTTTTCCTAGTATTGACTATTTCTGATATTTTCCCATTTATATATATATATATATATATATTTGTACTGGGGATTGAACTCAGGGGCTTTCTACCTTCTAGCTATACGCCCAGCCCTATTTTTTATTTTTTATTTTGAAACCAGGTCTCACTAAGTTGCGGAGTGCCTCACTAGGTAGCTGAGGCTGGCCACGAACCCTGATCCTCTGGTCTCAGCCTCCCAAATGCTGGGATTACAAGCGTGCGCCTCCACGCCCGACTATTTTCCCCACTACTTAAAAAAGATATTGCTAGATTTGATTTTTTAACATTTTACTTAGGCCCTTTATGTTCATGTTCACAAATAAGTTTTCCCAAAGGGCATGTGTTTGTGTGTGAGTACATGTTATTTTTCTAATTTGGTCTTAGTATGGGGATTACAGAAGCCCCAAAGAGTGAACTGAATAACTCCTCATGTTTTCCCATGCTCTGAAATAGTTGATATCACATTTAGTACTCTTCTTATAAAACAGCTTTATAAAATAGGACTGATGTCAATGTTAGTTCAAACTGTTAACTACCTTTTCAGTTTAACCTACTTAGTTCTTAAGTTCTCAACTCTTTTCATTTGTGCATGTTTAGAAAATCACACATTTCATCCAGACAAATATTGGAAATGAATTTTTTATAATAGTAGCTAACATGTATCCAAATTCTTTCACATGTAAGGCAGTTGCTCCTTCACAAGGGGGGTGCAGTACTGTGCTGTTTTTAAGACCTGTTTCGCAGATATGGAAACTGAGGCACAGAGGAGTAGTTCAGTAACTTTCCCAGCAAGTGGTGGTGTTGGGATTCAAGCCCAGGTATTCTGGCTCCAGATGCTACTGAATCATTTTAATCCCTCTGTATCTATAGTTATGCCCTGTCTTTTTTTCCCTAAGAGTTTGGTTTTGCCATTTTCCCTCATGGTCAAACTTGCTGAAGTATAGTCACATTTATTATTGCTGCTGATATTTCTTCATTTAACAGGATAGTTTTCATTTGCTGACCAAGATTATCTTAAAAATCCATTCTACATTTATAATTTTTTGCATACTCCTTCAATTATTTTATATAGCAATGCCTTTCCTCTTTCTTTGGTTTCTTGAGTTGGATACTTGATAATTTAAACTAAAACACATCACAGATCTCTGAGTACCACTGAGGTGACAGCTCAAAGATTTTGTTATAAAACCCTGTCATCGGTGTTTATTTTGAGTCTATAATTATGGTTTTAATTTCTACTTTCACTTTGAAGTTCCTTAAAATTTTCTGAAGTTATTTTGGGATAGGATGTTGCCGATTATCTTTTGCTACAAATTTCTAGTACCATTGGGTTGTGTAATAATATCTATTTTTGGAGCTGAGATTTTTCTGTGACCTTTACTTTGAAATCTTTCATGAATATTTAAAAATGTATATTTTTCTGTTGTGTACACCTCCTTTATATAAAAATTTGAGTAGGCTTAATAATAGTGAAACCCAAGTACTTACTTCCATATAAATATGCAATCTTTTTCCAAGAGTTACAGATTAGTTTATCCCATTCTTTCAATAGATTTATCAGTTTTTGCTTTCTTTCCAACAATTTTTGTTTTATATATTTTGAAACTATGTTGTTAACTGATATTGTGGGCACTTAGTAGGTTTTATTTTTTTTATCAACATTAGCATTTATTGCATTTCATTTAATGTTCCATCCCATTGAATTTCACTTGATCTGAACTTACCATTAAGACATTCTTTTGAGGACCGATGGTGAATAGTAGCATTTGCCTGATAATGATAATAATAATAATAATAATAATAATAATAATAATGATAGAAGTATCCAGCATTTGCCTAGTAAATGCCTCTGTCTCCTTATTTTTAAATCTTTGAGGCTTTATTTTAATGTAATTCCTACAAACAGCTTACAGGCAGCTTTTATTTGTTTGGTTTGGTAATCATGACCATTCTGGGAGTTTTTGTGTAGTGGATATAACCCAGATATATTAGTTGTGATTAATGATAAAGTTGAAGTTATTCTTGACATTGTATTTCATGATTTGTTTATTTTCTCCTTCCCATTTGTCATTGAATTCATGTTATTCATTACAGTTTTCTTCCTCTAGCTTGAAACACATACATGATATATATTTATTCTTCTGGTCATTTCTTTCAATTACTTATATGCACTTACGTATATTTAAAAATCAACATCTAGAATTACTCTCAATATGTCTAATCTGGTACCTTGCTTGATGATCTAAACGTCTTCCCATAGGGCTATGATTCTCATTCTGTTTCATTTTAAGGAGTAATGATATTTCTGAAAAATAAGTCATAGACCTATATAAGGTTGTCAAACTTGATTTTATCAGCAAGGACATTACAACAACCCCAGACCTACCTGTCATCTTCCATTGCCAATATTCCACAATAGCTAGGACATTTTAATGCCAACAAATTAGGGAGGACAAGGTCTCATAATCAAGGATAATGTGTAACAATTAAATAAATGCCTTACATACTTATCTTTATGGAAAGCATTGTGCTTTTCTAATTTTTCTTCTCTTCCTTCTCCTTCTCTCCCCCTCTTCCTCTTTCCTTCTGTCTCTGAATACTACTGGGGATTATATTTGAATCTGGGACATTCTATCTCTAAGGTACACCTTCATCCCTTTTTAATTTTTTTTTTAAACAGGGTCTCACTAGGTTGCTGAGAGTCTCACTTTTAGGCTGGCCTCAAATCTGTGATCCTCTTGTCTTAGCCTCCCAAGTACTGGGATTACAAGTATGTGCCACCATGCCCAGCGAGCGTATTTTCATCTCACTTAAGGATCTAGAAAAACTCCATCATGGCCTGAGACTGGATTGAGCACTAGTTTTTGGCAATCATTAGCTAGCAACCAGTTTTTTTCCAGCCTTATTTTCCCTCTATTTCTTGAATATCCCTCCCTCATTTCCTTCCTTTCCTCCTTCCTTTCTTCCCTCTTTTCTCTTTAATTTTTTCTTGCCTCTATGTATTTGCAAATAATATTAATCTTTCCTTGAAACGCCTCTCCCCTGCTCTCAACTACAGAGATTACAATTTATGCAGGGGATAGATTTTTGAAGAATTTCCATAATTCAAAATTAATATAATTAATTTCCTCGCAGATCTGACAAGAGCATTTCTGATGGCTGGCATTTCTGTTTTACCAGCTTAAGTGGTAGTGGTATAAACAGTGACTACAGTTCGCTTCGCATAACAGCGTCGAAAATAAACAATTCCTGATGAATTAAACATTTTTGGAAATTGCATAATTTTGAATGTTGTGCATAAATTGGGACTTCATTAATATTTTTGCACCATATACTTTCGGATTAACTCGATGTTACATAATATGCAATTGCTCTTCATTATACTACCTCCTCTGATTTCTCACTAATGCTTGATTATATTTGTGATAATAATTGCAATACTTGCAGCGGGGGCCTTCCCTCCTTCTCTGAGAAGAGCTGCTGCTGCGATCCGGTGGCGCCTGAGTGTATGTTTAACTAGGCAGAGCATAGTAGTGCGTTAAAGGCAGGGCGGCCTGGGTACAATTTTCCTGGGGCAGCCCTGGTTGATTTCACCAGCCCCACATGTCACTCTGGAGGAGGACTCTGCAGAAGCAGAATGGCTTGCTGGGATGCTCTGTGAGTTCCCGCTTTCCAGGCGGTTGACTTTCCTAGCTGGGGTTCTCCCTCCTTTGGTTCTGCCTTGGTTCCCGTGTCCAAAAGGGGAGCTTAGGAACGTTCTGCTCCAAAGACCCTGCCATCTTTCAGTCTATCGTTCACTGATCTTGAGGCATTGGGGGCTTACTAGTACTTTTCCTTCTGTTAGTAATATGGCGCTTGGCTTCCTCCCAGTGGCTTGTGTGGACAGCTCCCTCTGGTGGGAGGAGGCGGGAGTGCAGAATTGCTCAAACCCCTCTTAACAAGCCTGTCCAGATCCAGGTTGGTGGTTTACTTGGGAGGCAGCAGTGGAATTGTCCTTTTTTTTTTTTTTTTGTACTAGGGATTGAACACAGGGTCATTCTACCTCTGAGCTTGCACCCTCAGTCCTTTTTATTTTGAAACATGGTCTAGCTAAGATGCTGAAGGTCTTGAAGAACTCTGAGGCTGGCTTTGCATCTGTGATCCTCCTGTCTCAGCCTCCCAAGTGTGAGCCACAGCGCTTGTTTGGAATTGTCCCTTTAACACCCCCAGGTGAAGCTCCTGGAGTTCACCATTCATGCCTTGCTCATCTTCTTAGAGTCAGTCCTGGCTGTTTCTGATGCTTAATACTTCTGCTTGACTAAGCCTGACTGTGTCTGCGTTAAACCATTGCCTCTCAATAGGTGAGTGTTCTGGCCAAATGCAACATCTTCCCTACTGTATATGAAGTGGAATTGTCCCTGCAGTGTGCACGGGGACTCTCTGGTAAATGTCACTTATTGTGCCTCTTCTGGTACCCGCAGGCAGGTATTGTTTGCTTCCATTTCTATTTCTCTGGATTAGAAAGCCCCAACACATTCAATACTTCCTGTTGTGATTCTGTGATCCAACAATTGAAATTGTTTTATTCTTCCTTGGACCTTCTCCAATTCCTTCTCATCACTTTTCATATGTGGAAGCCAAAAACCCACGCCAAGTCTGGAGGAAGGATTCCTGGTTGGCATTTTGATATCCTTATCTCTCAGCTCAGCCTCTCATCTTAATTCTGGACTCATTTCTGACTCATTCCGGCTGTCATCCATTGTGATGCCCATGGGCTTCCGTTCTCTTTCTATTTCTCAGCAGATAGATCACAAACTCTCATGTATCTGTGGGTTTTGTTCATTTTCGTCAGTCTAATATCATAATGCTTAAAGTCTATTAAGCTGTATCTTTTGATTTTGTGGTTTGTTGAATTCAGTCAACCAGGTAAATTATATTGTGGCCCAAATCTTTGTAAACAATACTGATAACTGCTAGTAACTATTGCTTATTTGACACTTTTAGAATTGCATCCTCCAACACAGTAGCCACTAGCCACATGTAACTATTGAAAATTAAGTTAATTGGAATGAAATACATTTTAAAAATTCAGTTTTTCAGCCACACTAGCCACATGTCAAGAGTTTAATACTGACCTGTGGCTGGGGGCTACCATATTGGGTGGCACAGACACGGAATATTTCAATCATCGCAAAGAGTTCTATTGAGCAGCTCCAGTCTAGAAGGCTTTCCAGTTTGAGTAGTTTTGGAGACGAAAAGTGGCCACATGGGTGACCTCAAATCAAAGAAACAGAGATGCTTTTATTTAGTAATTCCTAATAATTTTTTTTTTACTACTGGGAATTAAACTCAGGGCTTTATACATGCTAGGTAAATGCTCTATCACTGAGCCACATCCCCAGCTCACTGTCTCACTAAGTTGCCCATGGTGGCCTCAAACTTTTGACCTTCTTTCCTTAGCCTCCTGAATAGTTGGTGTCATGGACATGTGCCACTGATAATATTTATACTTCTGGGAACTCTATTTGTGTTTTTCCCATTACAAAAAGTTATACCTAGCAAAGTTCTTATTAAATAAAAGGTGATGGCTTTTCCTACTTGTTCACTCAAAGTATAAACACATGCAATAATGTCATCTGTGTCAATCAGCTTTCAGGACTATAAGAAAATACCTGAGACAATCAACTTATAAAGAGGAAAGGTTCACTTTGGTTCACAGTTTTGGAAGTGTCAGTTCATGATTGGTTGGCCCTGTTGTTTTGGGCTTGCACTGGAGCACCACATCATTGTGGGAGAGGGTGATGGAGCAAAGCTGCTCACCTCATGGCCAGGACACAAAGGAAAAAGAGAACAGAGTCAGGGTCCCCCAGTCCCTTTCAAGGGCATGGCCAGTGACCTGAAGACATTTCATTAGGCTCTTCCTCTTACAGGTACCTCCACCTCCCTGCAGCACGAGGCTGGGGACCAAGCCTTTAATGCACAGATCTTTAGGAGACACTCAAGATCCCATCTACGAGGGAGCAGATATGAATATTAGCTCTACATTGAGCTGACATAATTCTAACCAAAAATAAAAAGATATTATATTTTACTGTCAGTGGACTTTTCTCAGGCATATTGTTTCCTCGTAAGTCTTGAATTCCTTAAAAATGACTTGCATATCCTCACTGTCTTTCCTCTTCCTAATTCTTTAGGAATCCTGATTCATGCATCAAAACGTGAAAGGAAGCTTCTGTGCTCATTTGCTGCCCTCTGCCTGGCAGGAACCCTTCCTGTGACTCGCCTTTTCTTGCTTTTATTTGATCGTTGTTATTTTATTTGTTCTCCAAAGTGGAAAGCTTCTCACTTGGGGAGTGCGGCCATATTACAAACTTTATACTTCTTTCTTTCACTGGTTGAAATGGTCTGCCTTCTGTGTGTGCTTCATACTGTTTGTAATTTGTTAGCATAGTTCTATATAATGTGCATACAGTGCGGGAATAGGCAGTGTTCAAAACTGAACCCTAACTTCTGTTCCGTGTCTGCTCTCCTGGTCTTGGCATTTGCAGTTTTGCCTTTTGCTAAGCAATACTAACTCCTTGCCCTGCCTGTAGCCCTGTGAACTCCAACCCCAGGCAGTAGCCTTTTTGTCAGAACCCTGAAAAAGTTGCCACCACAGTCCCATTTCTTTTAACAGAGGGTGCCTCGGACACCCTTTATGACTTGAGCAAGCTTTTGTAGCATAGAGATTCTAGGCTGGAAAACTTGGGTCCTCTTCAGCCACATTTATTATTTATTTATTTATTTTACTGAGTTTGTAAGATGAAATTCACTCAAAGTTTATTAAAAATTCTTAAGAGTCAACTGAATCTTGCAAAAAAAGTGCCCCATAATTTAATTTTTTTTTTATATTGGGGATTGAACCCAGAGGTGTTCTACTTCTGAGTTATACCCCTGGCCCTTTTTATTTTGAAACAGGGTCTTGCTAAGTTGCTGAGAGTCTTGCTAAGCTATTGAAGCTGACCTTGAACCTCCAATTCTCCTGTCTCAGCCTCCCAAGCACCGGGATTACAGATATCCATCACTATTCCTGGATCATAATTTTAGTTTTGGTCCAGTCTGTCATGACTTCTTGTGCCTAGGACATTATTGCTCCCAGAATATTGCACACCATCTAAAAAGAGTATCTTTTGCCAAGTCTCATTTTTGGTCTCACCTTTGAATCACTTACCTGGAACTATTCCTTAGACCTGATTTTATTTCATGTAGGATTAGCTCTCCTTAAGCATTCCTCGCTCAGTTTTGTTTCTGTTTTTTTTTTTTAATTTTTATTTTTTGTCTGTTTGCTCTTGCAAGATCTTATCTGATCTCTCTCTCTCTCTCTCTCTCTCTCTCTCTCTCTCTCTCTCTCTCTCTCTCCCTGAGTCATTGAACTCAGGGACATTTTACCTCTGAGCTGCACTCCCAGCCCTTTATACTTTTTTGTTTTGAAACAAGGGTCTCAGTAGGTTGTTGAGAATCTTACTAAGGTGCTGCATCTGGGTTTCTCTTGATCATGATGCGTTCCTGCTGCGGGGCCCACAGATTTGGGGTGCTTGGGAAGGTCTTTCCTGGGAATGCACTGCCCAGGTCTTCATGCCTTTCATTGGCTCCACCATCATTCTCTCCCCATGGATGCCAGGCCTTCGGGCGCTGAACAGTATTGTCCTCAGGCTCTCACCATTGTTTTCCATTAGATTTTCTCAGGATCATTTGATTTATGAGCTGGGAGAGATCTCAGAGTTCATCTGGCCCAACCCTTTCATTTTCTAAAAGCATGAAGTAAAGGGAAATGACTAGTGCTCAAAGATGTACAGTTTAATTAAAACTGAGCTAACCTTAGGCTTTGCATCTCCTGATTTGTCTTCTGGTTGTCTTTTAATTTAACCAACATCCCCAAAATGATGTTGCTCAAAAATGGGTTCTCTATGGTCAAATAAATTCAGGCAAGAATGAGTTAATCAAATGTAAATAGATTTCTATGCCACAAGATTCCTTTGAGCCATTAGGATGGAGACTCCTAGTATGAAACCCTGATTTGAAAATAGAATTCCATAGTCAACCAAGATTATGTAAATGCGACACCATCATTTTTCAAAGCCAGAGGTCCTTGTATATTTTCATGGGTAATTACATACTATACATATATATATATATATATATATATATATATATATATATATATATATGTTCCTTTACCTACTGAGAATTCTTTTTAATAACAGAGTACTTGATTCTTGGATCCTCTTTACTCAATGAGGTCAAAGTGCAAGGTGTTTAAAGAAGATGTTCTCTCTCCACTTGGATTTCTCCCCCCCTCAGGGTGACACGTGTAGGAGTTTTGGCATTTTGCTTTCTGTTCAGGTTGGGTCCCTATTTATCATAGCTTTCCATTTGGTTTGCAAATGTCAAGGTTAAATGGAGGTGAAACCAAACAGTTCTAGGAAAACCAAGAGGCAAACGCGCATCATCAATCCGAGCCTGTCCTGTGGCACGCAGCTCCTCCTAGCCATTAGCATTCGGGCCCTGTTATTAGCACACAGACACCTAATCACCCCGTGTGCATTAGCCAAATTAGATGTGTTGATTAAAGATCCAAATTATGTGATGTGTGTTTATATATCAAAATAAGATGGTTTCAACTCGACAGGAGAATTGTGTGTGTGTGTGTGTGTGTGTGTGTGTGTGTGTGTGTGTGTGAGAGAGAGAGAGAGAGAGAGAGAGAGGGAGAGAGAGAGAGCCTGGTATGGAGGCAAGGGTGGTTTTACCAGACAAATTTTTAATTTTTATAAAAGCAGTCTGTGGCAAAAAGCTATTTCTCCCTATTTGCCATGGTATTAGGAAGAGATTTTTAAAAATAGTAGTGTGACTATAATGTGAAATTCCTAATAAGTGTGAAACCAGTTGAGACATCAAATAAATTAAACATTACAATAGCCAAGTGGGACCTTGTAGTGTCCTGATGAGGATTATAAATCTTCAACCTCTATGTCACTCCTACCAGAAAGTGTGATTCTAGCTGCAACCGTGTCACTTTAAGGAAAGATCTCACTTAGTAAGGAGTTATCTTTAACGGAACTGATTAAACTACTTATCACCTTCCATGATACAGTTACTTGGGCAGAGGGAGGAGTTAGTGATAAAGGGCTTTGAAAGGTAGCTGAATTATTTTTCTGATTTAGTAAAATTATTAAGCAGAATAGAAGGGGTGTAAGATGACCTGCATTAGGAAGCTGCAGAGCGGTAGTGAAGAGCTATCCTGAACGTTTCCATGCATGTCATCTCTTGGGTCACGTCCTCTGGACCGTCACGACAAGGCCCTGTCCACTCACGTCTCATCAGATCCTCACCTGGAGCACCAAGAGGCAGGAGCTACCTTCTAGGATCCCCGCAACCTTTTATCTTTAACTACTTGCTGTAAAAGAGATTAGTACAGTTTGCACACATCTGGTCCTTATACACTTTCTGATATTTCCAGAAGAAGAGCATAGACAATAATTCGTTTCCTTTGACCCTTTAACTTTATTTCAACACCACGGATTATAAGACACGTTGTTTCATGTATACACAGAAAGAAAGATGCTTCTGCTTAAATGATGGCATGTCATTATTTAGATGCGGTATCCTAATATCGAGGTGCAAATCTTTGAAAAATAATTTGCACCTGATCGTCCATACAATATGGATCTATGATTCCCAGCCCCAGGCAAAAGGTTTTGTCTGTAGTATTTCCTGTGGTATATAGCAATTACTTTGCTACCTTGATGTCACCGTTGGCCATATGTGCAAGAGAGCTTAAATATTTTTTGATAATCATCTATTTACTTGAATCTTTTACATTTACTTCGTTTTTCATCTCCTTAAAACTTTATCTTCCTAAGGAGGAGAAACCTTAGTGGAGTGAAGGAGGGGACCTAACTGAGGGAGATGGCGGAGGGGAGGAAGACGTGAAGAGGCAAACACCTCACGCACATGAGGTACACACACAAACTCATCAAGGCCAATCGCTGTGCCGAGCACAGGAAGGAGGGGAGAGGAGGGAGTGGTGGGAACGGGGGAGGCTCACCAAGCGCTGTGTGCCTGTGTGCCTGTAGCACGCTGAACTGCATCAAGATGCATGATTACAATGCACCGATGAAGAAAAATTGTCTTCCTAATTCGGTGGTAAGATTTTTTTAAGTAGGTCTTCCAGTCTAGCCCTTAGTAGTGACCCTTGCAAATAGCAGGTACCTATAGACCTTCCATTTAGTCATTTACTCGGATCATTCATTCAATAAAGGAATACCTGCTTTAGACACCTCCATGTTCCCGGTGAACGGGGCAGTGTTTCTCCTTTCCGGGATATCTGTCTACACAGGAGAGACAGGCAAGCCACTGCAGCACAGAATAAGAGGTGATGGGGCGCAGGGGGGTGTGAAGGGGGTTCCTAACTGAGGCCTTCTGGAGGCAGTGAGGCATGCCATCCTGGGAAGGGGTATAAGTTGGAGATGCAAGTAGGGACCAGAGCCTGAGGATCTTAGTTTTTACATGTAACAATCTGCTCAGCCATTTATCTTGTCAGTCAACCAACAAACCTTTGGCCTCTTTGATGTAGGAGAAACCTAAAGAATCATGATGGCGCATGCTCCCGTAGCACCTGTGTTTCAGTGTTTAAGGTAAGTAGAGCCATGTAACACTCATGACAACCGACAGGGGGTATTACTGTTATCTGACCGTTCACATGTGTGCACTTGAGCACAGAGGGGTTGGTAAGTTGCCTGAGATGCCACAGCTGCTAAGTGAGATGGAAAGCCACACATTCTGTGTCTACAAGCGGCCTGTTCACATCACTCTGTGATGGCGGGTGACAGCTCCTGCTCTTCTCACGGCCGCACTTGTCCTTTGGTAGCTTGCTGTGAGCTGGGGAGAGGAGGGCTAGGATTCGGTGGGGATGCTAGCCTCACCCAGGGAGATGCAGGCACCCTGAGGCTGCTCCCAAGTGGAGGCCGGGAGGGAAGCCAGTGGGGCCAGCCCAGGACCTGCCCCAGAGCTGGACTTTGCAGGGAAGAATCTGTACCGTCAAACTGTAGGGACCTTGGAGCCATCTGCCTCTCCATCCTGATTCCATAGAAGGAGCTCGCCCTAGCATGTTTCAATAGGTCTGAATAGGACATGAACTTTCCAGGTGAGGGTCTCTTACTTTATTTGGGAACAAAGGCAGGTGATTTTCCTTGGTGTGTTTTTCTTGGTGATGGGTTAGTTGATCTTTTCTTTTCACTGAGGAATGGACCATTGGTCCACTCTTTCCCTTATTCCTGTCTTTTAGACATCCTATGAGAAAACATAATTTGGAAGAATGCTAATCTCTTTTAAGTTAGCTGTAATATATATGACTTTCAACTATCCTCTACCCTATCATTGTTATTGAGAATATATATGAAAAATAACAATATAGACAAATTACTAGCTTTTTAAATGTGGTCTCTCTCTCTTTCTTTCTCTCTCTCTCTCTCTCTCTACACACACACACACACACACACACACACACACACACACGTATGTTCTTTTTATCATTGACTATTATGACAACAATAGGAAAGGTGTCTGACTCTCATCCAACAGCCTTGGGGGATGATCTTATGCAATTTTGCAAGGCAAAGACCTTTGCATAAGATTGGCCAAATTATAAAATAAATGTTGAGTGCAAATTAAAAATGAATTCTAAGCTGAACTCACTCAGATCTGCCTTCGTCTTCTTTGTTAACTTTGCTCCTGTCTCCACTTCCATGGACTTTGCTTGGCAAGTCCTTTTCTACTCAGCCAGTAGTTTGTGCTAAGTATTCTTGGTGTGGCCTAAGATTCTCTGATGTAATCTAAATCTACATGTCAAAGGGCAGTTCCCTGTTAAAGAATTGGCCAAACGTGCAATCATTTTAAAAGTGTTAATCTTTCTTTAGGGATAAAATATAGTTTTGCATTTTTCAATGCAGATTTACAAACAAGATTGCTGATTGGACTTCATAATGGGCTCCTGGAGTCCCAGTTGCTGACCTAGGAGGGCTCAGGGATAAAGAAAGACCAAAGCCACATAATCTAGCCAGTTGGCGAGCTAATTCCTAATGTCTGTGTGTCTTTTTTGCCATTGGTAGAAAGAGATTGGTTGTTTCATTCCCATTCCAGTGAATGCTTACTAGCTCCTAAAAAATATTTAATAGGGAGGTCATTAGGCTGAGACACCTCTGGTGCCTTGGGTTTCTATAAAAAGCAAAACCTACCAAAAAGAGCAACATGAAACTTAAGCTTAACTGCTTAGAAGCTACCAACCAATCTCTAGTTAGAATTTTTACCCATCAGAAATCACCAACTGACTTCTCACTAGGGATTTTCTACCTTTTTACTTTAACCCATCGCATATGGGAGACTATCTATCTATCTATCTATCTATCTATCTATCTATCTATCTATCTATTTATTTATCTATCTATCTATCATCTAATATATATATATATATCTATTTAAATTTATATTATTTTTTGCAGTACTGGAGATGGAACCCAGAGCCTTGCACATGCTAGACAAGTGCTCTACCATCGAGCTACATCCCCAGCCAGATGCACTTTCTCTGTCTGGCTTCCACAAACACATCATAGACATTCCTCAACCCCATCCTCACTGAAGCACTGAACCACCTGCTATCTGGTGCTGCCTGGTTCATGAATCAATGAATGCTCAAGTAAACTAGGTAAACTTTCAACTCGCCTAAGTTTGTCTTTTAACACTGTCGAGCACATAGACTGAACGGAGCCTGGCAGTTGCGCTGGGAAGTTCCTAGCTCAGTTGAGTCTGTTGCTGACTGTAAGACCCAGGGCACGCCATTTAACCTGGTGGAAGTGTCTGCTTCCTCTTCTGTCACCCGGGCTCAACAACTGTGGCTGTCACACCTCAAGGGGACCTCTAAGAGTTACGGCCTTGTGCAAGCCCTTCAACCTGGATGTGGGAGGAGCGGCCTGGTGAACTGCTTCTAGCCAACAAAATAGGCAAAGTTGGCGATTAGGTTACAGCACCGATTAGGTTACAGCATCGAAGGCTCTTAGCTGCCTGTAAAGAGACACTGTCTTTTCTGGCTGTGAAGAAGGAACCTGTCCTGTCGTGCAAGTCCTGAGCATGTGGCAGGAACTTTCAGTAGCCTTTAGAGGTCAAGAAGTCCCCGGTCAATCCTATCCCATCCCCACTTCTTCCTGGGGACAGGTAACCCTTTTCCAGTATACCACTGTTGTTTACATTTGAAATATACAGGAAGATGCTTTTACAATAAATATTATACTACTGTGCTAACTCTTGGCCAAAATGCAAAGCATGAATTAACCATGTGAACAGTAACACTGCGTGTGATCTTTGTGTCTTCCTCCTTTTTTAAAAATGAAATGAAATGAAATGTATACTTTCATTGTAGTGTGTCTGCCTTGTCTTGACACACTCGTCGTGCTGAATGGTGTTAGGTGGCTGACTCAACCTACCCTTGGGGAGTTCACCTTCTACATCTTCTGTCTCCAGAGTTAGAATGGACTGGTTCTCTATGCAGGGGGCTAGTTTATCCTCAAACTGGAGTCTTCCTCCTGATGTAGGATAGAAGAAATAAGTAGGTAGAAAGGAGACAGGAAGGGAAAGTAAAATATAACTGTAATATAGCCGGATGTGGCGGCGCATGCTTGTAATACCAGCATTTGGGAGGCTGAGACCGGAGGATCCCAGTTCGCGGCCAGCCTCAGCTACCTAGTGAGGCACTCCGCAACTTAGTGAGAGTCTATCTCAAAATAAAGAATACAAAATAGGGCTGGGGGTGTAGCTCGGAGGTAGAATGCCCCTGAGTTCAATCCCCAGTACCAATATATATAATTGTAATATAAAAAACCTGGAGGTGAAGGGCTTCAGCCTCTACTCCACAAACCAGTTCTCTTTCCCAGGCCTGACTCTCTCAAATCCCTGGGAAATCTGTAGATCTCAGAGTTAACTAAAAGAAACTACAATTGTCCTCTACACTGACAGCATGGCAGGTTTGATATTTTGATAAATCTATAACTTAGGACACTCAGCAGCTTATCTGTCAATCAGCTAGTGAGGAGCCCAATTAACCTGAGGACCCTAAGGTTAGACCACGAGACCACCAGGAAGCGCCTCGGTACTACCAGACTGAGATCATCCACCCTAGAGCTGACTGGACTACCAGACCACCACAAACTGCCTCAGGGATACCAGACATACCTCCTCTAGCCCACCCCCCACAAAAGTCCCCTATAAGAAGAGAGCCCGGAACTCCCCCAAATACCTTCCTTATATTGAGGTGGCCTGCATTCTCTCTTGAATGTGTATTTCTTCCCTTTTCCCCAAATAAACCTCTGTCCATGTCTCTGACTGGTGCGTGCAGAAATTCTTTTCCGTCACGTCAGCCAAGGACTTTGCAGATCCTGAGTTCGTGAGCTGAGGATTCACCCCAACAAAATCACCTTCCTTCCACTTTTCGGTTCCAGTGTCTTGTGGCAGGTTCCTATGGCCACTGGCTCTGTAAGATGTGATGCTAATGGCATTCTAGGTGCCTCTCTCCACCTGCCAGATTCCTGAAACAGAGGCCGGTGGGCCCCATTACCTGTGCATCTGGCAGAGTCTTTGGGACGTCAGGCAGGAGAAATCCGAATGCTGTTTGCAGAACATAAAAGCTGTCGGGGTTCACAGAGTAAAAATTTCCACCCACTTCTGTGCAGAGGAGACCTGGAGGAAGTATTTCTGTCAGTTCTGCTTTGCGCTTTGATTTCCTGGGCGTTTCAGAGGCCAGAGGCCCCAGGAAGGAGAGGAAAACCAGCCCAGCCAGAAAACAGTTCTCCAGATTTCCCCTTGATGTCAGGGGCTTGCTCATTCTGTGGCTCGCCGGTGTTTTTGACTCCAAATTGTGCACCGTGAACTTGGGAGGGATCTTCCTCCTGCCCCCCCTCCCACTTATTGATCTCCCCCTGCCGGCCTTCCCTTTCTTCATCTTGGAGGGAAGTCAGTTTAAAGTACCAGCATGGCTTAACTGAAAAACCAGGGATTTGATGTCAGACAGACCTGATGGCTCTCCTACGCAGAAACTGTGTGATCCCTGGGCCAGGTGCTCTCTGAGTCTCAGTCTTATAAAACGAGCCAATAATGCTGTTCCTCAAGGTTGTTTTTTTGTTGGGAGGACTCGGTGAAAAGAACTTATAAAATAATGAACCAAATGCTTGGCACACCGCGGGGACCCAGTGAGTGGTAGCGCCCTCTAGTGGAAGTTCTCTCTAGTAGCCTCTAGTAGCAATGGTAAATATTCGTAGGCTACTTGCAGTATTTATGAATGTTCACTTTACTCGGCATTTTATATGCACTTATTTAATTTTATCTTTACAATAATCCAGTTTAGAAGATCAAATGTTATCTCCTCAATAAGGTTTTGTTTGTTTGTTTGTTTTGGTACTGGGGATGGAACCTGAGAGCATTCTACCTCCGAGCTACAGCCCTAGCCCCCAGTCCCATTTTTTATTCTTTATTTTGAAACAGGGTCTCAGTTGCGGAGTGCCTCACTAGGTAGCTGAGGCTGGCCTCGAACCTGGATCCTCTGGTCTCAGCCTCCCAAATGCTGGGATTACAAGCGTGTGCCACCACACCTGGCTTAATAAGGCTTTTCTTGATAAAACTTTTTGAATACTAACTCACCCAATGTCTTGGTATACTTTCTTTGTAGCATTTAACACTGTCTAGAATTACATCATTTACATATTACATTTTTTTAGGTACTGGGGATTGAACCCAGGGATATTATACCTCTGAGCTATACTTCCAGCCCCTTTAAAATTCTTTTAAAATTTATTTTGAAATAGTCTCTCTAAGTTGGTGAAGATGGCCTTGAACTTGTGATATTTCTGTCTCAGCCTCCCAAGTACTGGGATTATAGATGTGTGCCTTCATGCCTAGCTTATATAATATATATTTTTTAGTCTTTTTTCCGCCTCATAAAATATAAGCTCAAATTAGGACAAAAATTGTTTTACTGTTTTGCTCTCAATTGTACTTTTATTGCTTGAAACAATGTCCTGCACACACACACACACACACACACACACACACACACACGGATGGAATAAATTCTACACGTTTCTTTCTTTTTTATTGGTGCATTGTAATCATACATCTTTGTTGGGTACAAGCTGGTAAAGGCATACATACACACATCTCTCATTTAACCTTTCCTCAATTCCTGCTCTACAAGTTTCTGCATTTTTCCCTACTAGGAATTGCAAACTTAGACATATTAAGTGAATCGTTGTGGAGATCGTAAAAGGGAGAAAAACTGGGTTGAAATTTAGGTTGTTGGACCCTAGAATCCATGGACATAATTACCAGCCTTCTCAGGCTTATGTTGAATGAACACAGCTTTTAGACAGAGTCAGTGTGTTTCTCAAAGTCCATGATAACTTACATTATGAGGGAGTATGATATTTAGGAAAGAAGCTTCAAACAAAAATCTTTTTTTGGGGGAAGCTCTTATATCCTAATTGGGGAAATGATGTGATAAAGAACAACAAAGATAGCCTTGGGTAAATGTTCAAAAGCTGAAGAGGAGATGAAGCAATAGCGGGCACAAACACATGAGTTCTTTTTGTTTCCACTCCTCTCCGCTTCATCTCCACTGCAAACATTAAGTGCCTACTAATTGCCAAGCACAAGAATTGTTACGCACTTTGAATATACAGTTGTCTCACTACACACAGGGGATTGGTTCAAAGATTCATAGGTATCCAAATCTGCAAATGCTCCAGTCCCTTATACTAAATGGCATACCACTTATATGTGCTCCTGTGGACTTTAATTTCTAGGTCCTCTGAGAGTACCTGATACAATGCAGATAGTTGTTATACTATATTATTCAAGGAATAATGGCAAGAAAAAATATCCGCATGTTCAGTATAGATGCAGTTTTTTTCCTGATTACTTTTGATCCATGGTTGCTTGGACCTGCAGATGCAGAAGCCATGGGTCTGGAGGACTGACTGAATAGGGGTCCTCCACACTCAAAGAGCTCCTGATTCACGGGGAAAGCAGAATTAATTATAATGCAATATATTAGGTATAATAATAAGGATTTTATAGGACCTCAGGCACACCACGGGGAGCAGGAAGAGAGGGAGTTGGCTAGTAGCCAGGGACCAGAAGATGAAGCACCACTTTAGCTACATTAGAGAGTTTGGGCTCTGTTCTCCAGGTCAGTAGTTCTCATGAAGGGATGATTTGTGGATTCCCTAGGGGACCGTTGGCAATGTCTGGAGACATTTTTGAGTGTCACAACTTAGAGAGTACCACCAGAATCTAGGGGGTAGAGGCCACAGATGTGGCTAAACATCTCACAGTGCAAGAACAGCAGCCCATAAAAGAATTGTTTGGTTTGGAATGTCAGGTTTGCTGATGTTGAGAAAACCTCCTCTCAGAAAGAGAGGGGTGCTATTGCAGGACTTTCAGTGAGTGGATGACACAGCCATGTTCCTGGAAAATTGATGATGGCTGGAAGCGCATATTCAAGGAGGCCAGGACTTGAGGCAGAAGGACCGACTCCTGCAGCAGGACATGGTGAGAACTGGTGTCTGTGTTAGAGCCTGCAGTGGGATGGGGCAGGAAAGCTGGATTTGAAAACTTGGGGATCATTTGCATGTGAGAAGGAAAGGAGAAGGAGTGGGCAAGTTTCTGCCTTATGGATGGGGCATCTGCAGAGCCATGACCTCCCATCAACCCAAGAGGAAGGATAATTACTGGCGGGAAGAAATGAGCTCAGTCTGAGCAAGCTGGTTTGAACTCCCCATGGGTCACGTCACCCAGGCGAGATGTCCAGCAGGTACCGGGCATGCAGATCTGAGACTTAGAGAATATGCTTTTGCAGCTGTCATCATAGAGTAGAGGATAAAGACAGAGAGGAGATTAGCTCACCCAGAGAGGACATGTAGAATAAAAACAGAAGCAAGTTTAGAATATTGCTTCCAGAAATACACAGAAGAAAGGGGAAGATAGAGGGAGAAGAACTGCTGGAAGACTAAAGAGAAATGTTCTGAGAGGTAGAGGGTTGGGGGTAAAGGGTGTCAGAAAAGCCAAATCGAGAGAGGACTGCATGAAGGAATGAATACCCCATTAAATCCAGGGCTGACAGCGTCCATTAAGCTCATCAATTCACAAACAAGGGTGACCGTGAGGACAGCTTGTCATTGGTTTGATGGTGGCTGAACCCAAACTTCAGTGGACTGAGGATTCAATGGAAATGATAAAAGTCCAGATAAGAAAGTGTAGCTTGCCCTTTCTAGAAGTTTTGATGTGAAGGGAAGGAGAGATAGGAAAGTGAAAGTAAAAGGTTGGCAATTTGCATCTGTTTGGTGATGCCCAGCTCCTTGGTTTCTTTTTAGTTAATAATAACAGCCACCAAAATATCAGGGTGTGTGAGAGTTACAACTGTTCTCTTATATTCTCACTGCCAGGTGTTAGTAAAAGCAAGTCTCAGACCCAATTCTCTCACATGTTATAAGCATACAAACATTAATTCACTAAGCGTACATTATCTAGCAAGCAAACAACATTCATTCGAATGTTCTAGAAGCATCAGAACTCTCAACTTTCTGACCATTTTGGCCATCTGCTCTTCACATTGGTGCTGGTTTCATGTGATGCTGACTCGATGGTATTCCTAAGGCACAATCCTCTTGTCATCTAGTGATCATCAGGCAAAGAATCATCTGGCTGGACCTTGCTAGGAATCGGATCATGTGGGCCATTTCTAAAAAGGGAGTCTATGCTCTCCTCATGTATGTAGAATACTGGGTCTCCCTCATTTCATGTCTACCTAGAACCTCAGAATGTGACTTCTTTGGAAATAGAGTCTTTACTGATGTACTTTGGTAAGGTGAGGGTGTTATGGGCTAGCCTGAGGCCTTAGCCTTAGCATAAGTAACGCCATGTTGCTACCCTAGGCGACCCAGCTAGTCACGCATAACTGCTTGTTTGACTTCTATAATTTCTGCTTGACTTACACCTGCAGGAACAGCCTGTTAGGAACTTTCCATCCTTGTCACAATCAGGGTGTATATAACAGAAGGATCCATCTTTGTCACAACCAGGATATGTGTACAGTAGAAGAGGTTGACATAGTTTGTTGAGCTTACGCACAATACCGTTTTGTGCCTTCTGAACGTTCAGCTTGGCTACCACCCCTGCTGTGCCATCCTGCTGTGAGAACCTAAACTTTTCACCTTGAGTTTATAGTTTGTGTGTATAAAAGTAGCTGGAAAAGGCCATTTGGCACTCTACTCAGGTTCCATGCCCAGTGTGGTCCCTGCTGGTTAATAAAGACTTTCTTTTGGCTATTTTTTGGGTCTGAGTGGTCTTCTATGGTGATCCTAACTCATAACAAGGGTTAGGCAGAAAAAGAGTGAGCCATAAACCAAATGTCTGGTGACCTTATAAGAAGGCCAGAGAGAGAGACAGAGAGAGAGAGAGAGAGAGAGGGAGAGAGAGAGAGAGAGAGAGAGAGAAAGAGAGAGAGAGAGAGAGAGAGAGAGAGAGGAGAGAGAGTGGCACACACTGGGAAGAAGGCTGTGTAAAGATTGAGGCAGGGTCTGGAGCAATGTAGCTCTGAGACAAAGAACAGCAAGTGCTGCCAGGAGCCACACGAGGCTAGGGAGAAGTGCAGAAGAATTACTTCCCAGAGCCTTCAGAGAGAGCATGGCTCTGCCGACACCCCAAATTCAGACTTCTAGCCTCCAGAACGGTGAGGGATTAAGATACTGTTGTTTTAAGCTACCTAAAGTACCAGCTAGTGGTCCTCGGCTATGACAACCCTAAGAGTGAATCTAGCTAGGGATTATCTCTAAGATTGCTAAGTCAACTCACACATCTTATTGAATACTGTAAATGCCACCAGTAAGTCCATTTCTAATATCCATGATGTCAATTAATAAATCACCAGTTTTACCAAATAAAGCTTATTTCTGCCCCTTCGTTATGCTAATTTTCAAAGCTTCTGGTGTTAACTGAGTGCTATGGTTGGAATGCATATGTCCCTCTAAAATTAAAAATTTGTACTTAAAACCCAAAGGGATGGTATTAAGAGGTGGAGTCTTTAGCAGGTGATTTGATCACGAGAGCTCTGCTCTTGTGGGTAGGATTCATGCCCTTATAAAAGAGATTGAAAGGAGCTATCTAGTCATTTTTTTTTTAACCCTTCTACCATATGAGGACACAGTGTTTATTCTTTCTATCACATGAGAATCTAGCAACAAGGGGCCATCTTGGAAATAGAGAGTAGCACTTACCAGATACCAAATCTGCTGGCACACTGGTCTCGGATTTCCTGGCCTCCAGAACTGTAGGAAATAAATTTCTGTTGTTCATAAATTACCCAGTCCAAGGTATTTTGTTATAGCAATGAATAGACCAAGACATGGAGACAAGTAACAGAAATTCTGGTAGTATTTGCATCAGGACTGCAGGCCCCTTGTTAGAATGGCCCCAGAGTGCAACTTAACTGAAAACATACAGATATTGCAATTTTCATGCTGAAGTCTATTAAAGCACAGACACCACTGGCAACGATTAATATTTGGATATGGGAAAGAATGTGGGCTTGGAGAATTCAAGAACAAGAAAAGCTTGAAAGATACAGAAGAAATAGGCAGAAGTAACTGATGCTAATAAAGCTTTCCAATCAATAGAGCCACCAAGAGCCTCTTAATGTGCCTTTTTTATTTTTCTAGAAAATTATCTTTCTTTATTCTTTTTGGCAGACCTATGAGATTTTTTAAATTATATCCATAATTCATATAATATATGAAGTTGATAATTCATCCCAGTTTGCCTAGATCTTTCCTAGTTTTATCACTAAAGAGTTCTACATTCCAGGAATCTCCCCTCTCTCTGGTCCCAGGAAAATCAGGACAGTTGGTTACTATTTCTGTATTTTCTTGAACAAATTTCCCTGTCTTGTTGTCTTGCCTACTTCCAGTATTCTTTAATTAATTAGTCAGATCTTTTAGTTGGTGTGGCTTGAGCCAGGACAGTTCATTTGGGCTTGGTCTAGAGGAAGAGAGGAGGAAGGAGGGAGTTTCCATCTGAGGACCTGGACACTGGGCAACGTGGTTTCTGTCCTGTGGGTTATCTCTGCCTGTGAACAACTGCTGAGCACCTGGAAATGTTGTGGAGGTCTAGCAGGATGAGGTACTGATTGGCTGCATTGATTTGCTGGATCCCTCAAACTAAGAAGTCTAAGCTATCATAGGATGGTGATTAGAAATCCTTCACAATATACGATGTACATAGATTGATCTGTTAACATATATACCCAGAGTGGATATACAGAACTTACATGATAGAGTTTTGCTGCTTCTTGGTGTGCATACTCTATTGTTTCTGAGTATTTCAAGAGCAGAGTGGTAACTTCTAACTTATGTCAAATTCAGCTACCTGGAATGCAATTGACAATCCAACAGTCAGACCAGAGGATTCTAAGCAGTCAAAGGAAGGACAACTCTCATACACTAAGTTCATGTTGTTTCAATATTTGAAGAAGGCTTTACACCCTCACTCTGCCTACAGATTATTGTTTTATACAACCATTTAAAAACCTATCATATCTTTTTAAAGCTCTTATTGATTTAGAAACGGGCAGGATGGATGTTACTTAAAGGCAATCATCAGAAGAGAGAAGTACCCACACATCCCAACTACACTAAAGAGACAGAAAAATCGCAACCAACAGTCACAGAATAGACAATTGTTTGGGGATCATTTAGTTGGAGGCATATAACACCATACCTTTTATAAAATCTGAGTCTCATGATGATAATACTAATGTAATGATGACCATGCAGACAGATATCATTGATGAGGTAGAGGTTCTAGGCTTGAGAAGTTGAAGACCAGACTCTGATAAATTCATCTTGAGAGGTGTCTTTGAGCCAGTGATCTGATCTCCCCAGGTGGCATTTTGACTTTGTGTCTTTCTTCCAAACTTGAGTGGCATCTGTAATTGAACTGATTTGTGTATCAGAGAAAACAGGAGTAGGGCGCTTGAGAAAACGAGGTGAAACTAAATCTCTTATGTAACTGTAACCATAACTGACTATGATCTGTAGCAACTAAACCACAGGGAAGCCCCCAAAATAACAACAGCAGCAACAGCAGTCATGAAAAAGTATGATACTAATGTTTTTCAATATGGAAAGCCATAATTTGCAATTTTATGGCATTTGGAAGTGGGATGCATCATTCCCAAACTCATTTAAGCAGCAGCAGCAGCAGCGGCGTGAGTGACATGATTTGGACAGGAATCTTCAGCAAACCACAATAACCCTTTAGAAATATGGATTCAATTGCAGATCTTATTATATACAATAATTTCCCAAAGCTTCACGTTTGATCCAATTCCACTTAATCAGGGCTTCAGAAATCCATGAAGTTGCTTAAAAAAAAAATGGGCAAGACTATTCTAGCCTGTTGGAGCTTCTACCACTTTGTGATCACTGAAAACTTTCATATCTACACGATTTTCCCACTTTTGATCCTTCTCCTGTGATATTTTTCTTCCTCTTTCCATCTGGAAGACTCCTACTCAACATTAAAACCTGTCTCCCATGTCTTTTCTGAGCTTATTGGAGTCTGTCATGCAATTTGTCCATTTAAATGCCTGACTCTTCTACTAGATCAGAGGCCAGAATTTTTTTTTTCTTCTGAAAACGATTCTGCCATGTTTTGGAGATGGTTTGATGATGCTCCTCAAGAGTTCATATGTTGGAAGCACGGTCCTCAGTGTGGCAGTATTAAGAGGTGATGGATCCTTTAAAAGGCGGGGGTTAGTAGGGGTTCCTTACAGGAAGCACTGCTTCCTGGAGTGAGAAAGGTAGTTCTAGTGAGACTCTGTTGAGTTCTCATGAGAAGGTTGTTATAAAAGAGTAAGGCTGGCTCCTCGCTGGTCTCTCTGGTTTCCTGTCTCAACACGTGATCTTTCCCTTTTTCATACACTCCTACCATGTTGCTGCCTACTGTGAGGCCCTTACCAGGGCCAGTGTTATGCTATTTGGACTTTCCTTCTCCAAGGGATAAGCTACATAAACCTCTTTTCTTTATAAATTTCCCAGTTTCAGGTATTTGATTATAGCAACATGAAATGGACTATTACAGGCCAGACAGTAAATATACTAGGCTTTGTGGTCCATTGGTCTCTGTCATACCTACTTGATTGTGCTGTTGTAGCATATAAACAGCCATAGACAATACATACATGAATGCATATGACTGTTTTCTAAAGAAACTTTATGTATGGACACTGAAATTTGTTTTCATATTATTCTTCAATGTCACAAAATATTCTATTGACTTCTTTTCAGCCAGTTAAAATGTAAACATCATTCTTCATTTGTAGGCCATACAAGAACAGGCTGCAGGCAAGATTTGGCCCATGGACTGCAGCTTGCTGACTATGTTAGTTTTCTATTGCTGTGTAACAAAAATGACTTCAAATTTAGCAGCTGAAAACAACACACATTTATTGTCTCTCCAACAGCTTAGCTGGGTCCTCTGCTCAGAGTCTGAAAAGGCTGTAATCCAGGCCTTGGTCAGGCTGTGTTTTTTCCTGGGGTTTGACTAGGGAAGAATTTACTTCCAAGCTCATTCAGGTTGTTGGCAGAATTCATTTCCTTGTGACTCTATAAACTGAAAGTCCTGACATTTTGCTGCCTATCAGCTAGTGGCTGCCTGTAGTTCCATGCCATATGGACTTTCTCGATAGTGACTTATTTCATCCAGCAACAAGAATGGTCTTATACAAGGTAACCTAATCATAGAATGAAATGCCATCACCTTTGCTATAGTGTATTGATTAGAAGTAAGTCATAGAGCCCACCTGCACTTGAGGATATTACACAAGGACTTGAGTGTAGAATCATAAAGGGTCAATTTATCATGATACTCATCCCTGCACTGGATGGTGGGTTCCAGAGACAGGAACTATGGAAGGGACTATGAATTATTTTGGTATCTTCAGCAATTATCAGAGAATCTGGTACTATACGAGCATTCAATAAGCATTGATTGAAAGAATGCATAATTGCTAACACCAAATCAAAACAGTAAAAAGATGTCCTTTCAATTCTCTAGTAAAACAGTTATAATATTGATGATATTACTATTTTATATTCAAGGATATCGAAAATATTAAGGTATGTCTGTGAGAATGGGATTTTAAAAAGAAACCTAAATTTGGCCTACCTTGTTGAATCTGGGTTCATAGTTAGCTCGGATTCATCAAAGAGCAGGCACACTTTTCTCGAGGGAGATAACGAATGATTCAAAACACACTCCAGTCAATTAGACTAAAAACAAAGCTGAAAGAGGGAAATCCATCCTAAAGCTGATCCTCTAACCAGAATGCTGGTAAGGTGAAAATTTTACAGAAGCTTAAGCTTTTGAAGACATGCCAAATATGACTTTCATGAGGTTCATTGCCACAAATAAATACAGCTGAAAACACAGTGAATTTTCATTTAAATAAAAGTTAGAAACTTCCAAGTGGTAGAAAGGAAGAGAGATTTAGAGTGTGAATTCAGAAGAGCAAAAAATAGTACTGAAGTAGGTGTCTCTGGAGTGACCATGATCGTGGGCAAAAGCAGTGACCTGCCACTCCGCCCAGGAGCCCCAGTTCCTCAGCATCTTCTGACTGAAACATATGGAACCACTGTCTTCACACCTGCTCCACCTGCCAACCTCCACCAATCACCTATGTCTATTGCCATCAATTGCAATTCCTGTTGTGTAATCCCTCTAATTGCCTGCCTATCTCTTCAACTTCGGTTTTATGATTCATCCGATTATTTCCTTTCCCATTCAGAATGGATTTGGGGAAAGAGTCCCCTTTTCTGTGGTTTGTTTTGCATCTTGATCAGAACAGACGGTTTCTCTAAATGCACACCTGGTTGTGGACCATACAAGAGCTCCAACTAGACTCTGCCGAGGTGAAGTGAGACCGGGCTTTCCTTTTTTGTTTGGGGAGTCTCCTCTTTTATTGGGATTAAGAATTGTCTTTTACTAAACAGATCATAAAAGTCAGAGTCTAAATTTTTAGATTCAGCTTCGAGGCAGGCTGCTTTGGGCCAGCATCTTGCCAAGTCTGCCCCCAGTATCATCTTCCCAACCCAAAGAGGAATGGACAGCGTCCAGGAGAGCAGGTCAAAGCTGAGGTTATGGCGCTGAGCTTGAACACTCAGACTCTCGAGTCCTGCTTCCACACCTGTTCTTTAGGATCTTCCAAGGATCTTCAAACTCAACTGTAGAATTCAAAGGTCATCAACAGAATTCATAAAAAGAAAGAATCCATCCTCACTGCCTAAGTGAGGTCAGCCAGGCACAGTAAGTCAAGGGTTGTAGGTTTTCTCTCATATATTTTCATTTCATCTCTGTAATTCAAAGGTTATCATCAGAATTTGATGCATTTAGGTGAAGTTTAAATTTGCTTTTGTTGATTTTGACACATTCATTTATGATTTTTACCTTAATAAAATGCATGCAAAACTAAAATGCCATCTGTAGTAATGGAATTCATACCAGAGAAAAATATCCTTTGTATTCTAAATGTATAACTCTCCATCTCTTAATTAAAGACACAAAAATAAATGTGTTCTAGATGTGATTTTCTTTTTTCGTGTGTGATACTAGGGATTGAACTTCTGAGCTACACCCTCAACCCTACTTTTGATTTTGAAACAGGATCTTGCTAACCTGCCAAGGCTTTTGACAAATTGCTGAGGCTCTTCTCAAACCAGTGATCTTCCTGTCTCAGCCTCCCAACCAAGTACTGAGATTATAGGCATCACACCCGGCTTCTTTTGTTCCTTTTGATTTTTTTTTTTTTTTTCTGTAGTACTGGGGATTGAACCCAGGGGCATTTTACCTCTGAGCTACACTCCCAGTCCTATTTTTTTATTCTTGATTTTGAAATAGAGTCTCAGTAAGTTGCAAAGGGCCTCACTAAGTAGCGGAGGCTGGCTGCAAGCCCAGATTTTCTGGTCTTGGCCTCCCAAGTACTGAGATTACAAGTGTGTGCCACCACGCCCAGCTCTCCTTTTGAATTTTGAACATTGCCTATTCACACAAGTTAAAATTATCAATGAAAAAATAAAAAAATATATAACTAAAATAAACTTGGACATAAACAAAGAAAAATGCTGTTGCTGTTTAAAACATTTAGTAAAAAAAAAAATCTTTGAGAATTTCTAGTAACCCTTTTTGGCCATGACTTTGGAATACAGAAAGAGTGAACCAATTTTTCTTACTTTGGTTATTAGGATTTATTTTGTGGAAACCTTTTGAAAGTATTACAATTGTTGATATACACATATATATATATATACATATAAATATTTATTAATATGCATATTTCTGATAAGGATAAACTTTGCACATGTATAAACTTTATACATGAGAGTAGCACATTTAAATTCTCCACAAATTCAGGTATGCAAAAAATAGTTATTTTATTTTCTCTAAATCATTTTTGCATCCTGTAGCTTTTCAGAAATTCATGTTTCTATGAGGCAATACATTAAAATGGTGCAAAATTCCAAAGGAGTAAACTTATAGAGTAAAAGGAAAGCATTTAAGTAGATGACACCTTTTCATTTCAGAAATCCATGCAGTTTTTCTTTATCTTACTTAACCATGTAACTATGTTTGTTTTACAATAGATATGTTTATCTCCCTGGATCCTTAGGAAAATCAGTGCTCTTAAGAGGTGGATTGTGTCTGCCGTGGCTTCTCTGGCCACCTCGCATGAAGACTCATAGTTCTGCAGGCTGTGGCTCCTCTGTCTGCTGAGGCATGGCCAACATCTTCATTGAGTGCTTATTATTTTACCTTTGTTAGAAACTAAGTGAATTTAGTGAAAGTCATAAAGGCCTTGTTAGTCAACTTGGGAGGGGGGATAGTTTTTAATTTTATTGCTGTTTAAACAATTAACAATAAATTTTTTTTGGCCAAGGTTTAATAGTTGAATAATTTATTCAGTAGGTTTATTCCCATCTCCTGACAATCAAAACAAATCTAATTCTAAGTTCAACTAATTATTTGTTGACTGCTTTAAAAATGTAATGTGTTTGTTTAAATGCTTAGCAACTATAAATTGGGGTTGTTTGGGGGTTTGTTTTCTTATGAGCAGGGATTCCAATTTTCCTTTTGACTAACTGGGTAAAATAAAGTGATAATTTTGATTTTTATTATAGGATGCTAACTATCTGGTGAAATGGCATGATACTTAAACTAAAACAGTGGATTTATAGGTTGTATTTTCCCCAATTCTTATTGATGTGTAAAGGCAATTAACGTGTTTATCAGATTCTGGGGTTGAGTTATAACCTAGAACACTCACAATTCACTTTCATTTATAAATTTTTATCCTGATAGCATTACCTTAAGTTACATAGTTCTCTGCTTCAATTGCACGTTATATTTTTTTCTTCTAGATAATGACATCAGTTTTAAGTGCTTTTGAAAATAATTTATTCATCAAAATGGATAGCTCAACTTATACTTTTAGTTAGAACTGTTTACATATACGTATTTATTTAGTTTGAAATTTTGGCTGGGTGCAGTAGTGCATGCCTGCAATCATAGCACCTGGGGAGGTTGAGACAGGAGGATCACAAGTTTGAGGCCATCGTCTGCAACTTAGTGAGACCGTCAGTAACTTAGTGAGACCGTCAGTAACTTAGTGAGACCCTGTTTAAAAATAAAAAATGAAAAGGGTTGGAGGTATAGTTTGGTGGTTGAATGCCCCTGGGTTCAATTTCTAGTACAAAATAAAACAAAAGAAGTTTTGTGTAAGTACTCACATGTAAGTACTGAGAATTAAAAATTTTTAACAAACTTAAAAGCATTTAAGTGATAGTATATCTGTGAAATTAGGGGAATCAGGAGCTCCCGCCTAAGTTTGTTGAAAGGCTGAAATGACATATGTATGTAACAGGCTTAGAATATTTCCTGGCACAAAGGAAGTATTAATTTATTAATATTATTAATAATATTATTAATATTATCATTGTTAGGGGTAGTAATATAATTTGAATTTGTAAGAGAGAAGGAGAGTGATCCCTTCCCTTACCTATCATAAGGGTCACAGGCAAAATTTCCATAACATAAGACAGCTTAACAAAAGAAACATAACAGACTTGAAGCTTTTTGTGACCTGAGAGTCTTCCAATTGAATACCCCCAATCCAGGGAAGCAGACTTTCTGCTTAGGTTTGATGAGGCAGGGACAGACAAAATGGTGTGAGCTGATGCTAATAGACTGAGGGGGAACCCAACGAGGCCTGTCTGTTTAGGTTTCCCTTGGCCTCTCTGTGCAGTGTTCCTTCTTCTTTGGTAGGGGCAGGACTCTTCTGAAATGAGCTAGTTCTTGTATAGAAAGAAAGAAAGAAGCCAGGCCTTGTGGCACATGCTTGTAATCCCAGTACTTGGCAGGCTGAGACAGGAGGATCGCAGGTTCGTTGCCAGCTTCAGCTACTCAGTGAGGCCTTCTGCAACTTAGTGAGACCCTGATTCAAAATAAAGAATAAAAAATAGGGTCGGGGGTGTAGTTCGAGGTAGAATGCCCCTGGGTTCAATCCCTAGTACTGTCAAAAAAAAAAAAAAAAAAAAAAATCCAGCAATATCACTTCTGGGTATCTACCCAAAAGAATGGAAACCAAACTACCAGACCAACTCATGTGTATCTATGTTTATAGCTGCACAATTCACAATAGCCAAACTATGGAAGCAGCCAAGATGTCCATCCACAGATGAATGGATTACAAAACTATGGGAGATGTACACAAAGGAATTTTACTCAGCCATAAAGAAGAACAAAATCATGTTCTTTGCAGGGAAATGGATGCAACTGGAAAATATTATGTTAAGTGAGGTGAGCCAGTCACAAAGAATAAAGAAGCATATGTTCTCCCTAATATGCAGATGCTAAGGAGAAGATGGGGCATAAGCGGGTCCCCAGATGAAAAACGAGAGACCCTTGATAAGCAAAGAAGTTGATTTAGCCGAAGGGGATAGACAGGAGGGGGGGCATCCGAATGTACATCAAGGTTACTCACTAAACGGAACTGAGATGGAGGGAGGGAGAGGGAGCGGGGTGGGAATCTGGGGAAGGGGTCAAATGAAAATGTGGGCACATATGTCATTATTAATTTGTACCTAACAAAGATATATGCTTACAATGCACGAATAATAAAAAAACTAAAAAATTAAAAAAAAAAGAAAGAAAGAAAGAAAGAAAGAAAGAAGGAAGGAAGGTCAGAGTAAGCCTTTTCAGGCTTCCTGGCTGACTTTGGAGAAAAGGAGTCCTAGTTTCTTGGAGCTACCCTGAGGAAGAGGAATTCTGGTTTCTCTGACTTGTCTTGGAGGACAAGGGGATTCGGGAGCTGGGAGGGCAGGAGAAGATCAGAGAGGGAGATTTGCTTACTGAGGTCTCCTTAGGTCTCCCAATTTCTTGGAGTTCTAAGTACTGAGCACACCATACTTTCAGGTGTATTTAAGCCCCAACAAATTGCATCGGTGGAGAATCAGAATGATGGAAGACTTCTGGAGGTGACATTTCAGCCAAGTTTTGAAACCAGAGAAAGAAGAGAAAGAGTTAGTGGAGTAGAGGAAGGCGCAGAAGGCTGCACATCGCAGAGGGCACCGATTATCTGCGTGAGAACGTGAAGGGTGGAATAAGACCCACCATGGGCTGTGTTAATGCCTGTGGAATTTGTTCCCAAGGTGAGAGAGAGAGAGAGAGAGCCATTAAAGGGCTCTCCACGATGCATGAGATGATCAAGAAACTTCTTTGCATTAGTCCTAAAAAAAAATAGTTGAACTAGTGGCCGAAGTCATATACCCAAGAATGCTCATAAAGTATTGTCTATAGTATAAAAAACTCAAAACAACCCACATATCCAGCAAGAGAATTAACTAGTTTATATTGAAATCATGATGATGTTTATGTTTCTTTATGTTATTAACATGAAAAGTTGTGCATGATATTTTATCACGTGAAAAACCAGCACAACAAACAGATTTTAAAGGTAGCTGTGTGATGGTATTGTTTTGTAAGAATACATATGTCTACAGGTATCGATATGCTAGGAAGAGTCTGGGCAGGGGCGGGGATACTCACCAACCCAGGAACAGCAGTTATCTCTTGGTTGCAGAATTCGGGGCGATTTTAATTTCATCATTTTAATTTTCCTTATCTACTTACCAGTCATTTTATAATGAATATGAATTAGTGATTTGATTAAAATAGCAAAAGCAAAGGGGAGTGGGTATGTTCTGTCGCGCTTACGGTGTTCATAAATGAAGGGGGGGAAAAGCCTTTTTTTTTTTTTTTTTTTTTTTTTACGGGAGAGAACGATTTCAGGAGAGTGGTGCTGGGGAAAGCAGATTGCAGTGAGTGGGAGGTGAGAAAACAGAGATTGAGAAATATGGCAGCAGCTAGAGGGAGCCATGGGTTGGGGGAGGATTTTGAGAAGGTGGAGACGAAGAGGCCTTTTAAGCTTAAATCCCGGCGCATTTATTCCTGCTGGAAACCCATTTGCCTTCTCTATTTCTTGACAAATCTCTCTGTTGAGACAGAGATTCCCAGCTTGCCTGCTGCTTGCATATTGTCAACCTTCTCAGGTAGACTGCCAAATTTTGATCGAAGTGTAAAAATGTATATTTTCTATGGATGCATATACCATGGCGAGGTCTATAATCTGGAGGGTGTGTGACATTCTAATTAAAACAGATGCCAGTTCTATATTACTTCTGATTTTTTTTTAAATACTTACACAATAACATTATACATGTGTGCCTGGAATTGAGAGAGGCAGGTAGGTGGGGGTTTCTTTTGTGTTCTTTGTTAGCCACGCTATAATTTTGGGCAGATCCGTGAATCCATAGGAACCTTAGCTTCACTCACTGTAAAATGAGCCAGTTAACTAAAAATACCTGTTGTGAAGGTGAGTTCAAAGTTTAAAGGTCATGCAATGTATGTGAAGGTGCTCCGGAAACCCCACTTCTATCAAATGCTTATGGAGCATATGAGATGTCAGATATTGTTAGATCACCTGCTAGGTTGCTAAATGAGGTGACCTGCTGGGGTGCGGTCCTCCAGGCAGTGATGTGGGGTGTCTGCTGCTGTTCCCAGCCAGTATCTCTCCATCTTGAAGTAGAGGATGAAGTGTCGTGCATATTCCACTTGTCTGAGTGTTTGACATTTAAGTCATTGACTTGTTGAGAAAGGTCATAATTTATAGATTGAGTAGGTGTCAAGTCTCCGGAACAGATTCCGTGATGGCTTGGAGGTAAGCGCCACAGTGGTTTTTTGGAAAGAGGGAGGGTTTTGAAATCAGTACCATGTGACTTTTTATGACCTAGACTTTTGCCCATCTGGGGAATGATGGCCTGTGACTTGGCTGTGGTGGTTGAAGGGTTAAGGATCACTCAGCGCTGCATTCTCTGGAAAATGTCCAGTCGTCTCGTCCATCCTTACAAATGGAATCCTTTCTAGCTGAATTAAAGCTGATGCTCTGGGGTGAAAGCAAGCAGGATGGGGACCGATGACAACATTTCTTTAAGATTCTGGAACTACCAAGACTGCAGTTATGGCTCAGGGGATGGGATATTTTGCAGTGCTGTAAAAGCAAACTTCTACGTCTTGGTTTGAAAATCACAGAAAGCTTCTGGATCAGACACAATAAGACAGCACCAGTATCTTCCTTCTGGTGATAATTTTGGCGTTTAACGTGCTCTCACGTAATAATATTATCACTTATGTAAGTCCTAACTTTTTGGCAAACACCATTTGAAATGCTTGGTGTATATTTGCCAATTCAGTCCTCTTGACAACCTTATGGCAGAGGACCATCACTTTTCCCTGCTTCAGAAATAAGGAATCTGACACATAACCAAGGTAAAGAATGAATGAATGAATGAATGAATAACTTTCCCAAGGTCTAGAAGGTAGCAGAGTTGGGATTTGAACCCAGGCAGTTCATGTCTAGATTCTGAGCTCTTAACCATGATGCAGAGCTACCTCCCAAACCCAGTCTTTACAGTGGCCCTTGAAATATGATATATATTATTATTATTGTCGTGTTTTTTTTTTTTTTTTTTTTTTTTTTTTTTTTTTTTTTTTTTTTTTTTTTTTTTTTTGCGGTACTGGGGATTGAACTCAGGGGCATTCTAGCTCTGAGCTATACCCCCAGCCCTATTTTTTACTTTATTTTGAAACCGAGTCTCACTAAGTTGCGGAGTGCCTCACTAGGTTGCTGAGGCTGGCCGCGAACCCGGATCCTCCGGTCTCAGCCTCCCGAATGCTGGGATTACAAGCGTGCGCCACCACGCCCGGCCATTGTCGTGTTTTTTGATATGGAATTCAAGCCTTGGTGAAGTTAAGAGACTCAGCTTGGTTAAGATCACTGTTCCAGGACCTGGCAAACCTAGTATAAATCTCTTTTCGCTGCCCTAGACCTTAATTAATTATTTTGATTACCATGGGTCAGAGGCAGGTCAAAGGGTTTTCTTCATATAATGCCAGGCAATATCCAGTCATTTCCTCTTGCCTGGGGAGGGGATATCATCTTCCCATGTCAGATGGTCCCCAGCCCCACTGTTGCTCAGTGGGGTGGGGCTGGAGAGGGGACAGTGATATCTTGGCCACGGCCAGGACCTTGAAGGGCTTTTTGGGTGACTAGTCCTATAAGGGGTGGAGTTGTAGAGCCCTTCAAGAATTTTTTCCCAGAATCAAAAATTGTGGCAACTGTTTTGGGACTTAAAATTTGCCTTTTAAAGTATATTTGTAAGCAAGATGAATTTCTGAACAAAGGGGCAGGAAATTTGCAGATGTTATTTATTTCCTTCTCTTATTGCAGATGTGTAACGGGTCTTTCAGGAAGGGACACGGGAACCCTGGCATTCCCTGCTTTCAGGATCAATGGCTGCTGTCTAGCAGGGTCATCTGTTCTAAGGAGAAGGAAAAACAGTGATCTTATACATCATGGCGGGCCTGAGAAGGGTATCTATGAACAGTCACAAAACCAGTAACTGAGGGGCCCCGGAGAGAAGCCCAGGGTACTGACTTGTCATCTGTTGCTCACTCCACGACCCAGGGGAGTTTTACCTTTGCGCTACATTCCTAGCCCTTTTATTTATTTATTTACTTATTTATTTATCTATTTTTGTTTTGAAACAGGATCTTGATAAGTTGCTGCAAGCCTTGCTAAGTTGCTGAGCTTGGATGGAACCTGTGATCCTCTTGTCTCAGCCTCCCAAGTCCTGGGATTACAGGTGTGCGCCCCCACACCCAGCTTTTTTGAAATGCAATTCGAAAGTGAGATTACATGCTATTGCTCAAAGTTCTTTGTCAATAGAATCACCTCAGATGCTTTTCTAGGATGTAGTAGACTTATAGTGCTCGACTTTGCCACTTTTAAGTCCTTCCCCTACCCAGTTTCCTTTGTAAGTGAAGACCTATTTCATGGGGTTGCTATGGAGATTAAGGGGTAACCACACAATGAATCACAGAGTGAGTGTGGAAGAAGGCTGGTGTGGCCACTCCATTTTATGGCCCAGATTCCATCTTGTGCTGCAGTGAATAGCCTATGAACTTGTTGATTTGCTGAAAAAAAAAATTATTTGCTGAGAAGGAACATTCTGAGGGTTGGATAGGCAAAACTCTTTCCTAGAACAGTGGTCTGGTCTGAACTAGTCTGTTGAGCTCTCTGTACAGCTGGGTAAACTGATGCTTCAATGAACTCTGGAAGTAAATATAATATATCCTCCAACCAAAATTCTTGACAAGCATCCCATGTAATTCATGTAAGCTTCCTCTCTTTTACCCTTAAAAGGACCCTCTGAGCCCCTTCCTAACACAACATATTCTGGTTTCTATGGGAATCTGTGTTCCCTTAAATGCAGTTCCAAGATCCCAAATAATCATGTGATTGTTTTTTCATAGACTATCTGAGTCTCTTTGGATGACTTAACTGCTCAGTAAACATCTACTTTTACTACCAGAAGTGGGGGGGAGGGGAATTGACCCTGTGATGGTTACTTCTCTGCGTCAGCTTGACTGGGTCATGGGATGCCCAGATAGCTTGGGTAAATGGTTTTTCTGAATGTTTTCCCTCAGGAAAACATTTCTGAAAGAGAGTAGCATTTGAATTGATGGACTGAGTAGAGAAGATCCATCCTCACCAATGCAGTGGCTTTGTCCAATCTGTTGAGAGCTGGAATAGGACAAAAAGGTGGGGGAGGACTGAGTTTTCTCTGTGCCTGACCACCTGAGCTGGGGTGTTGCTCTTTTATTCTTGGTACTCCCAGAGGAGCCTCAAGCCTTTGAGTTCTACCACCAGCTAGTCCAGATCTCCAGCTTGCAAACAGCAGACTGGAGGACTTCTCAGCCTCCATAATTATGTGGGTGAATATCTTATAATCAACCTCTTTCTCTTTCTCTCTTTATCCTGTTCACCTGTTCTTCTGGAGACCCAAAACAGACATCTTTCAAGTGTCACTGCCCCATGCATGGGGTTGGGCATTCTGTGTTTTTTTTTTTTTTAATTTTTATTTTTTTTTACATAGGCACTACTTAGGACAGTTTTTTGAGGTTGGCACAATCACTGTTGTTTAATTAGAGTTGAGGAATCTGAAGTTTAGAGTGACAGGGGATACTTGCAAAGGCCACACTGTCTCTGGTCTGTCTGCAAGGGTTGCATCCTGTCCATTTCTCTAGGCGGTTCCTAAATGTTCTGTCTGGAAGGGGCGGCCTGGAAGGCTTTAGTAGAAATCTAAATTATGATCCAGTTCTCAAAGCCTTACATTTCAAACAATCAAGAGTTTGGAGGCAGAAAATAATCCTGAAGGAATGGAAGGTGATACACACATCAGTATGCAATGCAATAAGAAAGATTTTGTGGAATTTAGAAATGCTGTTTGAAGGCTTAAGATGAATGCATTTTGAATTACGGTGTGCTGAAGTTTTGCAAGTGAGAAGGGATGTTATTAAAGGGTGCTGTAGGTGTGGGAGGTGTAAAGATGGTGTGAAACAAAGGTGAGGAGACGGTGGAGGGGAGGTGGTTATAAAAATCCCCTCCTTGGGCTGCAGCAGATGGCCGGAAATTTTCTTTTCTGCACCTTCTCATATTCCAGGGCTGCAAACATTGCTTGGCCATGAAAGCCCTGTACTTTGTTGTGAGATCCTGGGAACTTTGCTTGAGATCTTGGGAATCTGGTGGGTCCACAGGAAAGGCAAGATAGAAGCCACAGTCTCAAGGGCAGACGCCAGTTCATCTGGACAAGCCTGGCGTAGGTTCTGTGGTCAGAGAACAGCCTGATGGCCGGTGCCTCCTGGGGACTTCCCTTAGCTGGTAGCACTGGTGCTCCCCTACACCATAAAAAGTCACCTCCCTTGGTAGGGAGGGTGCTTTGGACGGCTCTGCTTTTTTTTTTTTTTTTTTTTTTTTACTTGCAAATTCTTGACTTCTCAAACTCAAACTCAAGTATGAACTCTTAGGAGCTCAGTCTATTTCTTCCAAGTACTCCGGGGGGGGG